>BQNB010055458.1:0-39097 GCA_026074375.1 Tanacetum coccineum
TCTTAACCTTTAGATTGAAAAGATCTTGTTACTTTAGTTAATTCTAAAACAACAATAATGAAACACTGATTGAACACTATTGATGATGCGGAAACTAATCAACAATGCTAAGAAGAACAATAACAAAAGAACTTTATATTATAACTTGAATCTGCCTAGGTTACAGATTACAAGACTATGACTGCTATTCGATCTCTATTGATCTATGTAGAACTATGTTTACTAACTATGCCTAGGGTTCCTTTTATACACCAATGAAACCCTAATGGGCTTTACAAAACGCGTATAAAGATCATGCATATCATTTCCTAAGATATCTTATGCATATCTCATAAACGGTACTAACTATTTTATAGTAATGGTACTAACTATCTGATCAGTACTTAACATTTTGTACTGTTAGTACTAATTACAACTAGCGGTACTAACTAATATAACTAACGTACTAAGTCAGGAATGCATAATTCCCAATAGAAGATTTAGACGTATGTTCTTCTAGTTGATTGTTCTACTGGTTGCGTGGGTGTGACTTCATTTAGAATGGGGCGAGAGTTTTTAAGTCCAAAGGGGAGTGGGTTGGGAGGGGTGTGAAGGAGAAGTAAGTTTTGATAGCGGATAAATCAGTCGAGGTTAGTAAGCATGCTAATATTGTGAATACAGGTTTAGATTAGTTTCCAATGATATCTGAGGTGCATAGAACTCACTCTCTTGCTTGTAATGAGGAGAATATGAATGATGATGGTACTAAGGTGGGACCTACTTCTGGGCCCTGCGGGGTTCACACAACCCGGTAATACTCCTTGTATGTCTTCGACCTGACGTTTGGACTAACTTACTTATTTATCATCTTACTTTATTGTTTACATGGTGGGTCCCGAGTAGGGAAGCTATTAATTTTCGTAACTTTAGTTACAAGTAGGGAAACAGGGGTACCCCGTTTGATGTGGTTGTTCCGGTGGAGTCTATTAGAGCTATTAGTGAACGGTTTGCTAATACGGCATATGGTTTCATTTTGAGAAAGCGTGTGGCTTACCCCGTTGTCACTAACTATTTTAGGAACACTTAAGGGAAATATGGCCTAGTTAAATCAATGCTTAACTCGTCTACCGGGATATTTTCTTTCCATTTTAGATATATAGAGGGTTTAGATTCGATGCTTAAAAATGGTCCATGGTTTATTCGCAACAATCCACTTATCCTGAAAAAGTGGAATCCAGATGTGAATCTATTGAAAGAAGATGTAGGTAATGTTTTGGTTTGGGTTAAACTTCATGGTGTCCCTGTGACTGCATTTAGTGAGGATGGTTTGAGTGCCATTGCTACTAAGATTGGTACTACTTTGATACTGGACTCTTATACATATGACATGTGCAGTCAATCATGGGGTAGGTCAAGCTATGCTAGAGCATTGATTGAGGTTCGGGCTGATGTGGAGTTGAAAGATAATATTGTGATGGCTATGCCTAAACTTGATGGGGAAGGGTTCTATACGTGTAATGTTCGTGTTGAGTATGAATGAAAGCCTCCTAGATGTACGTGTTGTAAGGTTTTTGGTCACGTTCAGGATAAGTGTCCTAAGAATAAAGACTCGGATGTGGTGAAGAACATGAAAAAGCCTAGCTAAACTCATGTAGGTGTTTTGGTTGGTCTTAAAGTGGGATTTCAACAAACAGTGTATAGACAGGTTTCTAAAAAGAACAATGTCAGCACTAGTGGTAATAAGAAGAAAAATGCAGAGCCTAAAATAGAGGTTAGTAAGTCAAACTCATTTGATGTGCTTAATTCGGTGGAAAATGATGTTGATATGGGTACCAATGGTGGGACTTCAAATCTGACTAGTAAAAATTCTAGTGGATCCTCGTTCTAGAATGTAGATTATAGTGGTACTAGTACTATTCCTATTGTTGAAAAAATTGATAAAATGGAAAGACTTATTATTGATAGGACAACTACCCTTGTGGATGATGAGGGTAAACCGTTGACAAGGGTTGATTCTTCGGGTGATCATGATAATAAGGATGAAGTTGAATCAGTTAATAATGATATGGCTAAGTTTCTAGCTTCTAAGGATGTTGGCTATGGCACTAATAGTCTAGTCTATTGAAACAATTTAAGGAATCTTATGGGGATGGGCAATATGATTATAACCCATACGACGATGATATGTATAAAGGCCAGGATATCCCTGACAAGATTCAAGATATATGGGATAATTTGGATGTCAAAGTTCGAGGTCGTAAGAAGAAATAGTTTTTTTGTTTCTTTTGTAGTCTAGTCTCTTCGTGTTCCTTCCTCTAAGGAAGTGTTTTTGCCTATGTAACAAGCGGAGATGTGGGATTCACCCTCATCCTTTGTACTTAACTGTTTTTGGTGTAATAAAATTTACTGAGGAAATCCTTTACCCAAAAAAAAATTATATAACAAAAGATGTAGTATTGTGTGAAGTTGATTATAAGATAATTGACTACCATTATGAGTACTACATGAAATCTATTATTGTTTAATTTGAAAATCACGTTTAGACCTTGAAATTTTAAATGATTATGTATAACATTTTAATAACAACGAGGACTGTAGCCCGCGCTTCAATGCGGACGCATTAGCAGATGTTTAATGTAGATACATGATGCATTAGATGCTTAATTTAACATTTGGTTTATAGTGGTTGCTGCATATTAGCTGTTTACAAAATGATAGCGCCAGCATGGTCATATTTTTTGTTACACCTGGAACGTTTGTTTGCAAGTTACATTTTGAGCGTCCTTATTGTTTACAAAAGTTTGGACGGTCCCATGTTGGAGTTCTAGCTGTTTAATCTCTTTTTTTCTTCTTTGCTTCTGATGAAAGTTGGGGTAGAAGAGATCTTTTTGTTGAGGCTGGTTTTTCTTTTGCCAATGTTGGACTTGTTGTTTCAGTTTTGTATGTCACCATGGCTGTGGCAATTGTTTCTGCTACGTCTTCTATCACATCTTGAGGTGGAGTTCCTGCATGGATTGTTTTGTTAGTTCTTGTTGTTAACTGCATTAGTGGATTAGTTTTTTAATTACGGTATAAATAAGATCAATATCTATACATATTGGTTTTGTAACATGGTTGTTATGCTATATTCTGCTCTAGACTTCAGAATGGAGTTTTAAATAATATGAGTGTTTGGTTTAGGCTCTTAATAATAAATCATATAGATTTGCTCATAAGAAGATGCTATGTTTTCTATTTAAGACTGTGGGGCGTTAGTATTTTTGATTAAGCATGAACAATTTCAGATGAAAGCAAAGGCTTCAATTAAATTGAGTCATATATTGCTCTAGACTTCAGAATGTAGTTTTAAATGATAGGGGTGTTTAGTCTGTTATGTTTTCTGTTTAATACTGTCAGATGAAAGCAAAGGCTTTAATTAAATTGAGTCAGTTGTCTAGTTTGAACGGTTTGCGTTATTGAAGAACAAATGACAGGGTGAATGTGAATTAAAGAGAGTGTTATAGTAAATTTAGTACCTGGAGTATGTTGTTAACTACTGCTTGGTCCTTCAATGGTTGCGCGTTTGTCCAACATGGCATTGTACATTTTTCCATGTGGACCGCTTATGCCCTGAGCCATTGTGTTGTTGCTTGCAACACTTATGCGTGAAGGTTTTGTTATAACACGGTTTTTTACATCATGTCAAAGGTCCCCACACATAAGAAATAATGACTTATCTTTGTTAGCAAAGTGTTGGCTAGGCTCTTAGTAGGAAAAATCCGAATGTTAGCAATAGATAGTCGACGACAGATCCATAAACGAATCGAGTAAGTTAGAATGCAAAGGCAAACACTCCCTAACTTAAACGATTTTACCTCGAAACACCAAATTTCGATCTTAGAGTGTATGCTAACACTATACTTTTTATCGGTAACAGCAATTAAGCATTTGTTAAAAGTGTTGCTGCTGTTAAATTAATTTTTTTTGCATAATCCAGTTGGCTTCGGTCACATGTATTTGTTCAAAGTGACGTTGTTGTTAAAAATATTTGTTTGATTGTTAAAAGTAATTTTGTGAGACTGTTAAAAGTGCATCAGCGTATAGGACTTTTGGTTTTTCATGAGAATATGTACATACTGTCATAGGTATTAGCCAGTGCTGCACTTTTGTAGCACCAACAACATTCTAACATAAGAATTATGTCATAGTAATTCAGACCCTTGAAGCATATGCATGAGTAACCATTTTTTAATCTCAAGAGAAGAAATGTAAACACAAAAGAGGGGAATACATGACTTACTCATATTTTGACTTTCCTTGGTGAATCAAGCCTAAAAGGTAATCTGTCATTTCTTTGAACTCATCTATTTTGGCTGAACTAATGCATTTCTGCAACCAAAATCCTTTCAATGAAATCTTCTGCCCAAAAGAGGTTAAGAGGATGGTTACTTGCAGACACAACTCGCCAACGGTCCTTACAACTAATGCTTGTATTTATTAACATGAAAAATACACAACTCGCCTCATTACCAATTAGTAAGAACATTAACACATTTGAAAACTTATCTTTAGCAAAAGGATCGACAAGGAAACCTAAAGATCCATTCATGAGTCAATGTCAACATATAGGGTTTGCGGCTGCCAACCCATCAGCTTGATACATTTGATAAATCCTGATAATTTATCGAAAAAGCAGTTTTGTATGAAAGTATTACATCATATCACCATTTTAATTATTTACAATTCTAGGATATTACCTACTACTGAGACTTCCACGTTACTAGTGCAAGATTCGCCTGGTCAGAGATGGCGAAAGAAATCAAACGGTTGCTAAAATTAGGAAGGAAAAGTTGCCACGTTTATAATTTCTTTTATTATATATACCTGCTCTCTTTCTGCTCGACAGAAGCTCCATTTTTCCTAAATCATTTTCCAACACAACCTTTCGTTCCTCACTCTTGAGAGACACAACCGCTTTCCTCTTCTATTCTAGCACTTTCTGATACTTATTAAGAGACATTTCCTGCTATTTGAACATGAAAAAGCTCATGAGTAAATCTTTATGAAATAATATTAACATCAATCACAATGAGAAAAGGCAAGTAATTTTTGTGAAAGAAAAGCAATTGTCGGGCTACTAGCGGAGAGAAATGCTGGAATGGATATAAAAGATAGTGACGAGAAGTAGCAGTACCTTCAAAATCCGTAGCAATAGTGGAAGGCTCGATACCAGCACATAGCCATCCATATACCTCTTGTTTTGTGTAACCTGATACAAATCCAACACGTCAGTTTGCTAAGCTAGGATTTAACACTATATTTGCAAACTTGGGACCAAACAAACTGTAAGCTTTATGTGACCAATTTTCCCTATGCGCAAAGTCCAACTAAACTCATAAAAGGTCCTAGTTTGCTCCTGAGGCTGAAAAAGCCACCGTTTCAGAAACATGTAAAACCAAAAGCGACTCATTTATAGTAAAATGCGCATAAGATAGATCGAGAGTATCGTAATCTTACAGGTCAATTCCTTTAAACACCAAACACTAACCTGGGTTTGTTGGTTAAAACATGCCATATTCAATATTAGTAACATAAATGCATTTTGTCACTCCTAATAGTAAACTTGTTACTTATTATAGCAATGTAGTATTGTCAATATAGTATTTGACAATCTGTTTAGGTCAAGTTCACTTATCCATATACTATTTTGTAGGCACTTTGCTTTAACTGCGTAAAACAAAAACAAAGTAAATGATTTACCTACAGGCAACGATCACAAAAAGCCAAAAGACATGTTGTCTTCCACTTTTTCTGATAACTCTAAACCTTTTTAGTTATGAATTACATTGGAACAAAATGAACTAAACAACACATATAATTGACGGAACACAAGTTCATGTAATCATGTGCCACCTATTCCAAGTAGCCTAGGCCCAAAATACTTGAAAATTTTCATTACACAACACATTTCATGGAGTTGAGTAAGTATTCCGCTAAAAGCCTAAAAAGCCCTTCAAGTTAGGCGATATACCTCTAAATTTAGCATCTACTTTTCGTTTAAGTAACTGTGATTAATTCAATGTATAAAATCAAATAGGGCAACACATTGCATTCAATTATATATGTTCTTAATGCAATACCATTCTTTTCGTAATCTTATTTATATATAAACTCAAAATGATTCATAAGACAAAATATTAGCCAAGCCTTCAGAGTATCTCTTCACAATACAAACATAGCAGCCCTATATTTTGTGTGAGAAAAAAAAACAGATAAAAGGGTATCCGACCACAACTATAGCTTTTTAAGAAATTTAGATAGAAGATCTAACTAAATCCTACCAGATCGCAGAAGGGACAGCCGTGATAATAACGAAGCATGCCTCGCTGGAAAACCCATACTCCTTTTCTCCATAGACGCCACAATCATCGGTTCTTCATTGCTATTCCCCAAAAAAAATTTGAAGATGTTTATGTGTTTTTCTTGGGGCATAACAACTCACTGAAGAAGTATTTTATCTAGGTGTCACCTTGGGCATCAAAGGAATACTGGGGTTTTACTAAGGGGGCGTTTGGTGTGTTGTCATGAATCACAATGGGTGTCAGATTTGATATAAGGTGGAATAGGAATAGGTATGACAATTTGAAAAAATTTGTTTGGTTTATATATTTACTTTGTGAATTATGTGTATAAATTAAAAAATATAAGTAGAAAGAGAAGAAACCAGCCCCTTTGATATGGAATAGATGGAATACCTTTCTGACAGCTTTTTATTTCTAACCGGGCACAATTCTATCAACCAAACATTTGATTTTGAGATGGACCCCACTTCTATCATTCTATACCGGGAAAACAAACGGCCCCTAAGTTTAGAAGTAAAAAAGGTCGGGTCGGGTATTATATTAGGAGTAGTGTAGGATATAGTATTTTAATCAAAGAGTATTGGGGTTTAGTTAAGTTTAGTAATTATTTATTTATAAGTGTCTAAGATTCAATGATGTTTGATCATATGAATTTAGAATTCAAGATTATAACTATGAATCATTAGGAATGTCCTAATAATTGAGACTTAATTGATTGCGTTATGAGATGATAATGTCAAGTTAATTGAGAGAGTTTAAACAATTTAAATCTCTCAAGACACCATTAATTTTTTTCATGCGTTTTGTTATAACTTTAAGAAACTAATATTTAGTTGGTCAACAGATTATGTATTGAAAGGCCGATCTCTTAGATCTAATGGGAGGCAGAGGCGGCGGAGCTAGCGACGGTGGTGTAGCAACGATTCCGGCGGGGTCAGAAGGAAACGTGTAATATCATATAACACCCTAATGAGAAATTAGTTTATCTCAAGGTTTAATTCCCTTTTTTTAATCAATGTATTTAAAAAAAAAAAACAACCGGGTTGACCCAGGCCGGTTACAAGGGTCAACTGGTTAGAACCGTGAACAGGAACACAGGCTTCGGAGACCGTTCCGGATTAGACCGGTTTTTTGCTTGTTTAGAGAACCGGATTGAACCGAGCCCGGTTTTTTTTTTTTTTCCTCGTTGACAATGCCCAGGGTCGACCCGTTTGATAAACAGCGAACACGGCCGAGTCCAAGGACTTTTTAAAAATCAAAAAAATATAACAAAATCCTTTTTTATTTTCTATCAAGGAATTTTTCTAATTTTTAATGGATAAATTGAAGTGATGAAGACTATTTGTTAGTTACAATCTTATAAATTAATGAGTAAATTATTAAAGTTATAAAACGAACTAAACTTATAAACACCAACTAAGTTTTTAAAAAAAAGAATTTGTTAAAAAAAACTTAGATTTATATTAATTGTTGTTTGCAAATATTTGCTATATTATAGTAGAAATAAGAAGAACTTAAAGATAAAGTCTTTATCATGGTATAATCTAATATTTTTCAATCGGTTTCAAATCGACACAAGATGAAAATAAATCGAATAATTTATAAAAATACACCAACTTTTTACATATTAAATATAGAAAAAAAATTATAAACATATGTAAAAAAAAACCCGTTCGATATAGATATAAAAGGACCTACCGTCGGTTTCAAACCGGTTGAACCGGTGACCCTGTTGAACCGGTGATTAAAACCCCCGGGTCTTTTAAAAAAATCCCGTGTATTTTAAAAACATTGTTTTAAATTGTTTATAAAGATTTAAATCTTTTTTTAGAATTGTTGTATATTTTAATGCTTTTACAGGAAGTGAGTGGCTTATTTCAGGTATTATTAAAGGGTTTATAAAAAAGGTAAGTTAACTTCAATTTTTAGCTTTGCTTGCATAAATTAATTTAGCTACCTGTGTTTGGATTAAGCTTTTTTTTTTTGACCTTATGGGCTTCAATTTCAGTAATATCATGGTTTTGATGGAATTAGCTTTAAAGGTTTTATGCTTTAAAAATACACGTTTGGTGACTTTTGAGTTGTCCAACCCATATAAGTGATTCTCATTTTATATCTGTTTTAAGTTTACCTGTTAAAGGGAGATAAAAGACATAACCTAATTAACAAACGAGTCAAAATGACCGTCTTTAGTTCTAACGATAGATAATTGCATACCTCAGAAGAAATATTGTTATATTCCGCAACAAATTTTAAGCACACAAATTGCCCGGTATATAGAAGAGTACCATTATTCGTAGATTTGGCTAAAGTTTGGCCTAAAATATTGAAATTTCACGCCTACTTTAAAACAAAACAGACTGTCCAAATGATAATTACAACTGATTGATCCAAAGTTTTCTTTAATTCCTTTAGAATAACTGTACTTGATATAGCTAGCAATCTTAATATATATTTTGGTACTAAATTTGAATTCAGTTGAATCACAATGAATTCTTATGAGGGAGATGCAAATATAATCGGTGAATAAGTTCTTATACATAGAAAATAAAACTACGGTTGTTTACTGCTTCTATAATTATTTGTGGAATGATGGTTTAAGATGATGATGTTTGCGTATTGAGTTTCCGGTTTGATGGCAGTTTTCGGAGGCAAGTGTAGAACCTGTCAAGACCTTTGAGACCCCTAAGCAGCATAACCCGTGCAGGTAGACGAGGTTGTCTCTCTTTTTTTTTTTTCTTAATATATTTTAGTCGGTGAAAAAAAATGGAAAATTACCATCTTCAGACGCGGAATACGTAAATGAATAACTGCAGTAACAATGGTTGGAGCGGGTGAGGGGGTGATGAAACATAGAAAACTCATTTTTATAATAAAGGACTTTTCGATTGTGAGCGGTCAAGCTTATCTAGAAAGTGTCCCATGGACAAACCATCAGAGACCGTAATAGAGTTTTAGAAATTGAAGTATAATGTTTGGAACACCTGAAAACGGTCCATTTTCCCAACAATAAGGATTTGAAATGCCAAATTCTGACTTTTAAAGTTCAAATTGGAAGAACATGCATAATTTGAAAGTACTGGCCATCATAATTCTGAATTCAAATTAATATGTTTCCTTTTCAGAAATATCGATTGCAGAAGTTTATTACACTAACTCCTTCAGTTGATCATTAAATGAGTTTAAGCTGTTTTACAGCGTTGCAGGTCTGTATATAAGTCGAGAGCTAGAGGAAGGCATAGTATATAAAATAAACATTTTAATAATACAATATTAAAAAAAGCAAAGCAGAGTATATAAATAGACATTTAACATTTTATTTTATTTTATCACCCGTTTATAATTTAAGATCAAATCTCAAATCTAATATATATACTTACAAGTCAATCCTATAGATTTGTCTTATCAGATTGTTCTTGTAAAGTTAGTGCTTATTCAATAACTGTATAATTTCATAAGTCAAACGATTATCTCTCCAGATTACTCTATATCATAAGTCGTCTAAACTGCACATGTTATGACGTATCTTATACATCTACATGTTACTACTATGCACCATACAATATTTAGTTCATGTGTTAATGATCATCCATCATTAACACTCCTAATTTCATTTTGAAATCGTGGGATATCTCAAATAACTACTCATTACATAATCTAATTTATGTAATTAGGAAGGATCAATTCTATTAAGAATCGATCCCTTAATAGGATACATTTGAAAACTATTTTCAATACATAATCTGTTTTTTTTTTGAACAGCGGATTTTATTAAGAAACTAGCAAGGAGCTAGAATTACAAAGAAATCAAAGAAGGGTTTTTAAGCACATAGACTTACAAAGAAATCAAAGAAAGGGATTTTATATTAAAAAGGCCAATCATCCCAACTGAACGATCTTTATACATCTAAGACCTTACACCAATAAAAAGATATGGAAAACAACATAGTACATCATCAAAAAATAATCGCCTTTTAGAGGTTTCTTCTCCTCGAAAAGAAGTTATGGTTTCGATATAGACCACACAAGCCAACCCAAACCACAAAAAAGACAACCTTGTAGCTATCATCTTGAATTAAACTTTTAGATCTGAAAGACGTAAAGAGGTCCGCATCCAGTTGATAACCATTCTTTGAAGGAGTTAACCGATCCGAATATTCGATATCCCACCAAGAACAAATTTTGCGGAGCAAACAATTTGTCTAAACCTAAACAAAACAACTAAAAAAATTATAATGTCTCGCTAGTTTCAATACATAATCTGTTGACCAACTAAATATTAGTTTCTTAAAGTTATAACAAAACGCATGAAAAAAATTAATGGTGTCTTGAGAGATTTAAATTGTTTAAACTCTCTCAATTGAAAAAAATAGTATATGAATAAATGAAAAAAAAAAGTATTTTAAAAATTAAGTGGTATATAACTGATAACCGGGATGTTATAATACATGCTTCAAATAGTCTCAAACGTAAGTACAATAGAAAAACTACTTATTAATAGAAGAATCTCGTAAGACCGCGTTTAAATAATAATCGATATAATCATAAAGAAAGTTTTTTTTTGAAAAAAAAAAAAACTTTTGCGTGCAACGGGTTAATTATGGTTAGCTTAGTTTAAAAAAAATCCAGAAGCCGAACTTTACTTTATTTTAAAAATTTTATTTTTATGAACTACAACAAATATGATAAAACGTTTAATAAACATAGACATGAAACTCGACACTTCTAGGAAGGCCACACTATGGAGAAGACATTTAAAACATAATAAGAGAAAACTATAGTCAAACAAAGAAAATACACAAAAAACAAAAAATAAAAAACGGACCCGTGACTCAAAAGGAGATTATGACTTCCACAACGCATGCAATGATGTTGGACATATATACATAACATGAATATTCCTCTATAAAACTTTTTTATTATAAATGTTTTAATAATTAGTTTCTTCCATGAAACAAAGTTGCTTTTTCAGCGCTAGTTATTTTTATAGTTTAAGACTGACTGATTAAAATATGGCATTCCCTTCCACCATTTTCTTACTTGCTACAATTTTATGTACCCTATGTGTTGCTTCATCTTCTTCACAAGAAGCTGATGCTCTAATCAATTGGAAAGCAACCCTTCATACCCAAAACAACACACTTATACTACCTTCATGGACGCAAGAGGATCAAAAAACAGTGTCCCCATGCAATTGGCATGGAGTTTCATGCAATGAACAAGGCAGCATAAACAAATTAAACCTTTCATCGTCTGGTTTGAACGGTACGCTTGATCACTTATCATTCTCTTCATTTCCAAATCTTGCTTATCTAGATCTTAGTTCAAACTACTTTTCTGGGACCATTCCATCCGAAATTGGTCAGATGTCAAAACTTGTTTATCTTGATCTTTCTACCAATCAGTTAAATGGTTCGATTCCGAAAGGCTTATGTCAATTGAGGTTTCTCTCTGTGCTTGTGATGTACGATAACAATCTTTATGGTTCGATTCCTAGCTGTTTTGGGCAGTTATCTAAATTGGGTTATCTGCTTCTAAATTCTAACAATATTTCTGGTTCAATTCCTCCTGAATTGGGGAATCTTTTCGATCTAAAATCGCTCTATATGATCAATAACTCTTTAACTGGACCTATCCCAAAAACTTTTGTCAATCTGAAGAAGCTAACATTCTTGGTTCTATCGGATAATCAGTTGAGCGGATCAATACCGAAGGAAATAGGTCAATTGGCGTCACTCATATGCATCGATCTACAATATAATAATCTAAATGGTGGGATACCTTATTCCCTAGGTGATCTCAAGTCCCTTAATTATCTTCGTCTTTACTCAAACAAACTTTCTGGTCCCATTCCACAAGAGTTAGGAAGCTTGATATCTCTTACTACTCTACAATTAAACAACAATCGATTCAATGGTTCCATTCCGAGCTCATTCGGTAACCTACAATACTTGAAAGTTTTGTTTCTAAATGACAATGAGTTAAAAGGTCCTATTCCACAGGAGTTAGGAAAACTGAAATTGGTAATAACCTACAATGGGTTTTCAGGGAGTTTGCCTGATGAAATTAGCAATGGAACGGAGCTTGTATTTCTTCTCGCTGGCAACAATAGCCTAACGGGTCAAATTCCGAAGAGTTTGTACAACTGTTCGAGCCTGAATCGAGTACGTTTGGAAGGAAACCAGCTTACAGGAGATATCTCCGAGAGCTTTGGAAAACAAGCTTTACGGGGAGATTTCGGACAACCGGAGTAAGTGCACGAGCTTAACGAGAATAGAGATGGCAGGGAACCGAATCAACGGGAGCATACCTCCATCTCTTGGAAAACCGACTCAGTTACACGTACTTAATCTTTCTTCCAACGATTTGGTTGGGCAGATACCAAGTGAATTTGTAAGGATGACTAGCCTAGTGACCCTTTCCTTGAGCAACAATCACCTTGCTGGTCTCGTACCTCTAGATCTAGGACTGCTATCTGAACTGTCAACCCTTGATCTGTCCATGAATAATTTAAATGGGTCTATTCCATCTTCAATCGGGGACTGCTCAAAACTCTTCAACCTAAATTTGAGTAACAACAAATTTACTCATGAAATCCCAGCTCGGATAGGTAGATTGCTTCACCTATCTCTTCTTGATCTAAGTCACAATTCACTCAGCGGTGGGATCCCTTCAGCACTTTCAAGTCTGAATAGTTTGGAGATGCTCAATCTTTCGCACAATAATCTTTCTGGTTCAATTCCAAAGACATTTGGGTCAAGGAATGCCCTATGGACCATTGATTTATCAAATAATCAACTAGAAGGTCCCATTCCCAACAGCAAAGGTTTTCTGAATGTATCATTAGAAGCATTGCAAGGGAACAAAGATTTGTGCGGAAATGTTAGCGCGGTTTGAAGCCATGTGCTTCAGAAAGGCATACTTTGAACAACGGAACCCACAAAATAGCACTCGTGATCTCTCTTCCACTTCTTGGAGCACTTCTACTTGGTGGTCTTGTGGGAACTTTTGCTTTTATAAGTGCAGATCGAAAAAGATGTCATCGACACAACTTGTGGACAAAGACAAACCCTGTCCAGATTTTTTCTCAATTTCAACTTTTGATGGAAAGGAGACTTATCTCGAAATCCTAAAAGTAACCGAGGAGTTTAGCGAAGCATATTGCATCGGAAAGGGAGGATGCGGAAGTGTGTACAAAGCGAGCTTGGCATCAGGTGACATAGTTGCTGTAAAGAGGCTTCATTCGTCGGCTGAAGTGATCAATCACGATGATTTTTTAAACGAGATCAGAGCATTGACAAGGATACGACACCGTAACATCGTGAAACTACATGGCTTTTGTTCACACGCTAGAATTTCGTTTCTGGTTTATGAGTATCTTGATGGGGGTAGCTTAGCTGATATTTTGAGCAATGAAACCGCACTTTATTTGGATTGGAAGAAGAGGGTGAACATAATCAAAGGTGTTGCACATGCTTTATCCTATATGCACCATGATTGTTCACCCCCTATCGTTCATCGCGACATATCAAGCAAAAATATCTTGCTTGATTCAGAGTATGAAGCATGTGTTTCAGATTTTGGCACGTCCAAGATTTTGAACAAAGACTCATCGAATTGGAGTACTGTCGCAGGAACATATGGATACCTTGCACCAGGTAAGTTAATTCTGTTGTCATTCATAAGATAGACAAACTAAGTTGTTATGTTCTTAAAAACAAGACCCGGCATGCTCATAAAGCTTTTTATTTTATTTTTATTTTTTTGCAGAATTCGCTTACACGATGAAAGTAACTGAGAAGTGTGATGTGTATAGCTTCGGAGTTCTAGTTTTAGAAGTCATCAAAGGTGAGCATCCAGGTGATATAGTAACTTCTCTAACATCTTCAAGCATACCAGGTGATAATAGTAAACTTCTCAAACATCTACATACAACCAACAAAGGTTGACCTAATTGAGAATTAACTGGATCATCGCCTACCAAGTTCCACTCCTAGAAATCAAGAGAAGTTAGTGACATCCATCTTGGTTTCTAAGCGATAAGAATGGTGTTAATATCAAACCCCGAGATAACACTACTAACACAAAGTTAAAATAGAGCCGCCCTACCAAAAGCCAACGTTAAATTGAAAACGGCTCTATACATTTGCCAAATGCCCTGTTTAATGAACATAAAGGCCCTCTTGATATAGAAAGTAAACCTGGCTCTAATGTTATAGAAGGCCGGATGATTTTTTAGGGAACCGGGAAACTCTTAACATTCTAAAATAATTTAGGCGGAGGACTTTTTTATCTTTTCCTCAAAATTTTCAAAACAAAAAAATTAGATCACACAACTCACACACTCATACACTACCTAACTACCCCCAAAACCTCCCCTTTTTCCCTTTCACCATTTTGCTCATGGTTGGTCATCTCCTCTCCTCCTAAATCCTAATTGATTATCAATTTTTGTAGGTATGTGTGTCCAATTTCAATCTATTTGTGTTAATTTCGTTATTTTCTTTTTAGTAGAAGTTATAGTTCTTGTATGTTGGAGTTGAAGATGTTCATGAATTGTCATGGGTTTTAAAAAAGGTAGTTTTTGTAAATTTGTGATGGTTAAATGGCTTAAGAAAGTCAATTTTTTTTTTGTAAAGCTTGCTTTAAGTGGCCTAATAGTATTTCTAAGCTCTAAGGACTTTTATAAAGGTAGTTCGGTTACGCCTTAATCTAAAAGTTTCTTTAATCATCTTTTTCGGAAGGGATAATATAAATAAGCTAATAGAGTTTGTTTGGGTTTCTTAGAATCACAAAAGCTTTTCACTGAAGCTTAAAAAAACAAAACCCTCTATAATGTAATAGTGTGTTTTATATGGACCACTTGTTGTGTAAAGAATTCCTCAAAAAGCTTTGCCTTATGTTTATACATTTATTTATGTGTATAATAAATATGTATGTGATAAATTTTAGGAATGATAATGGATGAAAACGATATTGATGGACCTGAAATAAACTGAGGAGATGAAACCACATCGTAGTCTCCAGCCAACAACAACAGGGTGAGGAAAATGAAAGAGGTATCTAATTGAATGTTTAGGTTTGCTTGATTAATAGTCATATTGGTTGCTTATTAACAGTCATAATGAGGCGGTCAGAATTGTTTTGTCTTGATACTTGTTTCTTCACCTCAACCATAGACAATGTTTTTGTTGCATACATGAAGTGTAGATAGCCATAGAATCCTTGGCTAAATTGATTCTAATGTTTTGGTAACAGATTAATGTAACGAACAAATCAAAAAAAAAAAAAAAAAAAGCCAACACAAATTCATTGAAAGGGTCTTATGTTGAAAGCAAAGTATTTGTGCAGCATTGGAGAAGGAAAAGAGCAACTCAATGCTACTTTAGCTCGCTCTACCAACTCTAAATGAGGCAGCTCCCTGCACCATCGATCTACCACGCTAATCCCCTCGACCACCACAATATCTGTACCTTTCCCTTCTATCCATTTATTTACTTATGTTGACTGTGCTTCTGGATGCTAAAGTTTGAGTTTTCCTAGTCAGAATCTTGTATTTGCTTAACCACTTGTGGAATATCTTATTTCTGGGATCATATTCCCATCATTACCCATGGAATTATGAAGGTTAATAAATCCCTTTGTACCACCATAAATTTCTTGTTTGTTCCATCAAGTAATTTATAGTACAGGATATAGAAAGATAGTTCATATCTTTTTAAAATTGCTTTCCCTCAGTTTATATTATCAAGGTAAACCGAAGCAAGAGACCTATTATAAAATGCCATTAAGGCAAAGTAAAATAAAGCAATACAACTATTAATTTAAAGCACTTAATATCAAGTCATTTATATTAAAATCAAATGGCACAATATAAATCAAAGGAATTATTTGAGGTAAAACTTAAAAAATTTCTATTCTTCTATATATCAGGTGCGCCACTATTCTTCATGAATATAATGAAAGTGAGAAAAGCAACTCAACTATTTGATATAAACCATGTTCAGCAAAAAGAGATTGCAAATGGAGAGTATGCAGAAGTAGATGATAACCATTTGCTAAATGGCATGCCACACAATCGATGAAGTAAACAAAGTAAGTAATTTCTTAAGTTTGATGTAAAAGCATACATTTGCTCTAGCTAGCTAATGAGTTTGTGCTTTAATGTTATTGTCATTGGTGTAATGAAGACATTAGCATTACACAAATTCTTGAATCCAATTTGTGGTGTTCAACAACAAATTTGCTTCGAACCGTAAATCCGATAAGAGTGAAAAAAGCAAAATCAATATGGAACAATCCAGTTAAGATGGTTTATCATGCTCAACCTTCACACATGGATTCTTTTTCTCAGGTACTTGTCTGCCTGATTTAATCATTGTCCAACTCCGTTGAAAATATAATATACTAATGTATATGCTATCTTGTTTCTCACAACCCCGAGTAATATGCAAAACTATCTTTGGGCCAATAACAAAGATGTTGTGAAATCACTATAAACACGTTGCCGCCAAGTATATATGTTAATCATAAAAATAATAAAGATGAAACTTTGGAACTTTTCATAAATTGTCATTTTAGTATCTTTATAAAAAAAAAAACCAATTAAACAAGGAAGTAACAGACTTATGGTTAATTGCTGTATCATCTTAAATCAAAGAGGGAATGGTTTTAATAAACCGAGGAGTCATGGCTATGTATGGTGGACATGTGTTCAACTACCGTGAGGAGGTTCATAAAATGCTCGTTGGATTGACTTATTGTAATTGAAATCATTGGTTTTGTAGTGTGGTAATGCTAACTGTAATGTTGGAAAATCTATAAAGTTCGGAAATCTAAAAAGTGTGTTAATTACATCAGTAGCTAACTAGTTGGTTTTTGTTCGTCAACTTTCTGATGACTAAAGTAGTTCGATCATCCATTGCATATCATTACTTTCCCGTAAGTAACAAAACTGTTAGATATTTCACTTGTCCTAATCGATACTAGTTATATATGCAGCCCTCCATATATGTTGAGTCGGCTAGAACTAAAGCTCAAGAACAAGATGAGTCGCGGATAATCAAAAGACAAGAAACAATGCCTAATAACAAGACTTCACAAGGTAAACGAAATAGAGTCTTTTTCAGTTTCAATTTTCATTCAAGTAGTCAATTATGTTAGCATTGTAAGCTTTATAAATGTGTTTTTCAAAGAGTAGTCTCATGATTAATCTCACCAATGTATCAATAAGAGGTTGTAATTCTCTTAGTCAATAATCCTCACTGTATACATACAATGTTCATTTTGCCTACATGGGAATTTGATTCATGGCTGGAAAGGATTTTTTTTTATAATTTTGTTTGGTTCACACATAGAAAGCCAATGTTCTTAATGATAGAAAACCGGCGCCTCTATATAGGTAAAAAGAGCCCTGTTTTTAAAAACCAAAACATCGGCTCTATTTACTTTTCGAGAAAGAGTCCCATCCCCTTTAAAAAAGAAAGCCCCTCTCACCAAAACCGGGATTTATGCCCCTTTTCAACCGGGCTCTATGTCATTTTTTGTAGTAGTGATAAGGCCTACAATGTATGATGTTTCGCAGGAACTTCCATCATTTCCTTAAGACATGTCTAAGAGTAATAATTACTTTATATAGACATAAAGTATTTTCAGTTATCAGATTTGATTCCCGTCTTTAGAGTTTTATGGTATTTTCTTCGTATGTAAGATGGCGTATCGTTGCAATTAGCAATGTTTAAACATCATATTGCATCAATAAATCAATCTAGCCTATGTTGCTATTATTCATAAAAATGGTTACTAGCTTGTAGTCAATAATATAAAGCAGGACAAGTAGTTTGTATATTTTTTAGCAAGCATGCACCGCAGGATTACTATGAATAAATAACGTACTGGCCCCTAAAAATGCGAACACCTTACTTTTTCAGTAAAGAAAACTAAATTTTAACATTACCAATGAACAATGAAGATGTAAAAAGTATGTAACAGTATTTTTTTATTTTTTTTATAAATTATATTTAATATTCAAACATTAAACAAAAAAGACATTTTTTTATTACTATTTTATTTTAATTTTTAGATTTATTTTATTTTTTTTATAAATTATTTTACTTTGTATATTTATTATTTAATATTTGTGTAGTTACATTTTTTATAGAGGAGTTAGGAGGGTATTTTTAAAAAAACAAAAAAACTGGCACCCCACAAACAAACTTAAACAAAAACACTTGTTTCGATAAAAAGTTGATTATGTTGTCCCGCACATACCACAGAATTAGGGTAACACAAAATAAACCAATGCAAATTGATGTGCATTTCATTGGACAGAGCTGATGGCGATCGCGGATAAAAGTGAAGGAGTGTGGTGGCAAACGGTTACCAAATAATGGCCACCAAGTTTTAAAAAAAAACGGAATACGTAACACATCGAAAAAACGTTATCTTTCCCTAAACTTTTCTCTCTTTTCCCTCACACAAATTTTATCCCCTCTAATCTATCACCAACCACCGCCGCCTTCCACACGCAGAACACGCGAAAATCAATAACTACAACGCATATGAGTCCAAATGATGTAAAAAGCCATTCTACCATCATATGGTCCAAGTTTTATAGGTTTATATCAAAATCCTCCGAGAATAAAAAAATTGAGAAGGGCTTTGCTATGGAACTAGTGGTGTTTGATTGACAGAGGTAGACATTTTTTTTGACAAAAAAATAAAATAGGAGCCATTGCTCTGTTTCCATTATTTAAGGTATCTAGTATTGAGCTTTGAGTTAGGAAATGAATTGAAAGTCGTATCCTTCATTATATTTTGGAAGGTTCATCTTCCATGGAAAATCCGGCCGTTGTTGGATTTTGGATGGACGGTTCTTGATGAAAATTTTACGAAATATGGCCGGTCGAATGTTATTGCTAGAAAGATGTTTGAATCTTACGAAGTTGATCTCTTATGGGGTTGTGTTTGAGTCCAATAAGCATGTTTCATGCCGTAAGTTTTGCTAGTTTTACTTCAACAATCGTGAAAGGATTAATCTCATATATTATCATACTTTCATGATTAATTTCATATATACCCAAAGTGCAATCGTTGAATGCATAATGTACAATATTTTTAAAGCATGTTTATGTATATATGAAATTTCTAAATTAAATTTAAGAAAGGGATACATGAAATTGCCCCGTCATGAAAAGTCAAGTTTTCCCTCTAAATGTTGATGATGATAGTGTAGGATGTTTAAGAGGTATGTTGGTAAGAGTATATCTAAACAGAACCTAAATACTTTGTTTTGGGGCCCATAAAAGGGGTTGTGGTGGGGCGGATGTATAAAAAAAAAAAACTGAAGACGATATTGGCCTTGGGCCTTGTAGTTGATGCAGTTATATGCAACACCTGATTTTCTTTATGCTGAACCTAACTTGTATGTTGTGGTCGATTAATCCAAACCAGTAACGAGTGAGTGAGGTTCGGGAGATCAAAGATAAACCATATCAGAGGAGGGTTATAATATAACAACAAGTATATTCACTCAACTAAATCTAAAATTATTTGTTATGAAATGAGTATACATGTATAAAAGAAACTATCATAAATTATTAAACATAAGAATATGAAACCAAAAAACATAATCATTATCTCAAACATTATGTAATTACAAATAATGTGTTATCGTGCATTCAATAGTGTTATTGTGCATTCATTAACGGATGGAAGGTTCTTAAGTTGAGGACAGCTCTGGTCAGTAAAAAAAGCTGGCTGATTAGGTTCAGGCAATGCAGTCTCACTAACCAACATCAGAACTACTGACAACATAGTTGGTCTATCTTCTGCATGATGTTGCACACATAATAGGGCAACATGTATTGATCTTAGTACTTCAGTGATAACACACGAGGAGCGTAAAGATTCACACATGATCTCAACACTCTTGTTTTCTTTGTACAGTCTCCATGCCTAGATAGAACCAAAAGTCATATTTTAGAATATGCTAAAAGGATGTTGTTCAAAAACGAGTAGCTTCTTTTAGTATTAAGTTAACTTACATGTCCAAGAAGGTTGTCTCTGTGGCCTTCGTGAGAGAATTCTCTATTTTTCTTCCCACTAATGATCTCCAACACCATAACACCAAAACTAAATACATCCGACTTTATAGAGAACCGTCCATGTACTGCATACTCAGGAAAAATGTAACCACTGCAGAAACGTGGAAAGAAATAAGCTGATATATTTGTATAAGCGGAGAATTTATTAAAATTATGTCAATGGACAACATGTTATGGATTCTTACTAAGTTCCAACCACTTTCTTTGTCTTTGCATAGGTATCATGTCCTACAAACTTTCTAGCAAGGCCGAAGTCTGATATTTTTGGATTCATGTCACTGTCCAGCAATATATTACCTGCCTTGAGGTCTCTGTGGATAATTTGAAAGCGGGAATCTTGATGTAGATATAGAATACCTCGAGCCATCCCATGAATAATGTGAAAACGCTTAGGCCAGTCAAGCATCAAACTTTTGGTTTCATCTGATAAAATGAAATATCTTATTATATAATTTTTTTAAAAGAGACTAGAATCATATAAATGGAGATGCGAGATGGAGTCAAACCAAAGAGATACAAGTCCAAGCTTTTGTTAGTCATGTATTCATAAATCAAAATTAGTTCATTTCAATGAATGCAGTATCCAAGAAGCTTCACAAGGTTCCGATGCTGAAGTCTTGCAATACAAATGACTTCATTTCTGAACTCATCCAGTCCTTGTTGAGAAGTTTCTGACACTACAACAATAAGCTGGTTTTGGGTCGAGAATTATTTAGGGTCGACATAGTCGACCCTAAATAAGGCAGGGGGCCCACAATTATTCACCAAAACCTCAAAGTCAACAAAATAAGTTTGGGTCGACATTTAGGGTCGACATTGTCGACCCTAATTTTTTAATATGGCTTTATGTCTTATTTAATTTATAAAATGTATTTAAAAGTATATATAAATATTAAAACAATTTATAAATAGATTAAACAATTTTGGGTCGAACTTTAGGGTCGACATTGTCGACCCTAATTGTTTCACCAAAATTTAATTTACCCGCCAGTGTTTTGTTTGATCCCGCTGAAAAATTAGGGTCGACAATGTCGACCCTAAATTTCTTTTAAAAAAAAATGAATTTATAATATAAAAGAGTGTGTAGATTGATAATAAATCATCCACACTAATAAGAAATTCAGATAAAAATTTTATACCAAATTTTAAAATACTTTTTATAAATTCAGATAAATCGTAACTAAATGTTATTTTATTTTATTTATTTTATCATTTATTAGTTTGATTTGATAAATTTACTTCAAAGTTAACTGAATTGAATGTAGTTAAACCACAAAATACACGGAAAGATTCCTAATCGATTAACGTTTATTATTATAACATCAAATTACATTAGAAATCGATAAACACTCAAACTTTAAAGCATCTGAATTACATTTCAAATGCTAAATTGATTTATCTTAATGAAAAACTACTCCAAACCAAGTTTTCCCATGTCATTATAGAGCTCGTGAAGTATTGCTGCTGAATCAAGTGTGTGTTTCTCGGGATGCATTTCCATCTCTAGTGCTCCCTCTAGTATCTTTATCTTTGCCTCTAGTGTCTTTATCTTTTCAGCCAAGAACTTACAATTTGAGCACTCTGCCTTTCCAAGATTCTGTACAGATCTGGAAGATCCGGGAGAATAACTTGGACGTGTTGAAGTTCCCGGAGAATAACTTGGAGGTGTTGACGATCCAGAAGAAGAACTTATATGGAGCCTGAGGTCATCCATCCACATAAAGTAGCCACATCCTCTATCTTCAGTTCCTGGCTGTTACGTAGTAAGGAAATCATAAGAAAAGTCATTTTAACAAGCAAATTATTTTATATTACACAAATAATTATGTTTTGATAGTTCACCTTTGAATAAGGACATGCGTAGTATTGTCTACCATAACTGTAATCTTTGCGTGATGTTCGCAACACCACATCTCCTCTTTCACACGTGCACTTAAAAGTTTGATTGTATCGCTCCATCTGGTGGCAGTTGATCGAGGTGGTGGTGAATGTGGTGGTGGTTGTGAGGATAAGAGTGTGTGTGCTTGGGAGGATAAGACACTATCTGCTTTTATGGTAAAGAAGAGTGCTTGGCGGGAGTATTTGGCGGGAGTTTTTGGCGGGAGTATTTGGCGGGAGTATTTGAACCTCTAATGTCTAACCTTAACTCATACGTTGAACCTCTAATATTGAACCCTGACTCGTACGTTGAACCTCTAATGTCTAACAGTGACTCATACGTTGAACCTCTAATGTGTAACCCTAACTCATACGTTGAACCTCTAATATTGAACCCTAACTCATACGTTGAACCTCTAATGTGTAACCCTAACTCATACGTTGAACCTCTAATATTGAACCCTGACTCGTACGTTGAACCTCTAATGTCTAACAGTGACTCATACGTTGAACCTCTAATGTGTAACCCTAACTCATACGTTGAACCTCTAATATTGAACCCTGACTCATACGTTGAACCTCTAATATTGAACCCTGACTCATACGTTGAACCTCTAATATTGAACCCTGACTCGTACGTTGAACCTCTAATGTCTAACAGTGACTCATACGTTGAACCTCTAATGTGTAACCCTAACTCATACGTTGAACCTCTAATATTGAACCCTGACTCATACGTTGAACCTCTAATATTGAACCCTGACTCGTACGTTGAACCTCTAATGTGTAACCCTAACTAATACGTTGAACCTCTAATATTGAACCCTTTATTTGTGCGGGTTAATTTTTTCGGTCTCAAGTTTAATAGTTTTTTTTATATGGGCTTATGTGTTGGGCCTCATGTCGCGGGTATTTTTTTATCTGAATTGCGGGTTTATTTTTGTGTTAAAATTTTATTTTTATTTTTTTCTATTTTTTATTTGTAGGGGTTTATTTTTTCGGTCTCATGTTTAATAGTTTTTTTTATATGGGCTTATGTGTTGGGTCGAGTTTTTTTTTCGGTATCATGTTTAATAGTGCGGGTTTATTTTTGTGTTAAAATTTTATTTTTATTTTTTTCTATTTTTTATTTGTGCGGGTTAATTTTTTCGGTCTCAAGTTTAATAGTTTGTTTTTTTTATATGGGCTTATGTGTTGGGCCTCATGTCGCGGGTATTTTTTTATCTGAATAAGTCAATACTTTTGTAATATTTTTTTATTATTTATTTTTATTTATTAATCATTTTTAATATTAATTTATTATTTATTTTTATTTATTAATCATTTTTAATATTAATTTTAATAATTAATATACATTTTTAATATTAATTTACATATAAAAACTTAGGGTCGACATTGTCGACCCAAACTTTCGAACTAATGTCGACCCTAAAATTGCCCCCAAATTCCCCAAAATTTTCACCAAATTTTGAACCACCCTGCCACTTTATTATTTCAATGAAAAAAGTTAGGGTCGACATTGTCGACCCAAAAATGTTATCACATCTACCTCTATGGTAGACTTAGACAGAAAACTTAGATAAACAAAAAAACACCACCACCACCACTCCTTTGGCGATTTTTCAGGCGAACCACCATCACCACCGGGATATAACCACCACCACTACATATCCCACCCACCACCACTACATATCCCACCACCACTACATATCCCACCACCATTACTCCGTCACACGAGCACACGAGCACAAATCCTCATCTTTTTTCTTTTTCTAAATCATAATTCTTTTCTAAACCCTCTAAACAATAATTCTTTACTAGTTTTTATAATTCGTTTTTTGATTTAAAAGGTTGAATATGTTTTTTTATTTTCATTTTTTTAATTAAATTTTTTTGGTTAATGTTTTAATTTGTTTTTGTTATTGTTTTTGTTATTTTTTGATAGTGCTAATGAAAGTTTATTGTTGTTGTTTGATTGTGGCAGCCGACCACAGCCGACCGTAGCCGACCACAGCCGGGTCCACAGCCGACCGCAGCCGACCACAGCCGGGTCCACAGCCGACCACAGCCGACGAAAGGTATTTTTTTTTGTTTTTTTTCCTTTTGGTATCCTCGGTGGCATGTCGTTTGGTATTTGTTTTTGTATTTGATATAACTTGATATGAATTTGGTATTGTTTTAAGAATGTTTTAGGATTTTAGTGATTAATTTCGAAAAATCCCCGTCCGAAGTTAATCAACCTATAGAAAACCCGTCCGAAATTAATTTATTAGAAATTAATTTCGGAAAGTCCCCTGTTTGGGACTGCTTTTTGAATGTTTTGTCTCATTTAGGATATGAATGCGTATAATTGGTTTACTATTTGAGATGATTTCGACAGTGTTTCTCCTTTACTCCTACGAATATGTCTTTAAACACATATTTGGGGAGTTGAGGGGAAATGATGCCGAAATTTTCTCAAATAGTAAATCGGTTATACGCATTCATATATGAGACGAAACATTCAAAGAGTGGGTTAGGATTGCCTTCCATAGTTGCACTAGGTAAACAGAACAGTTCATATTTGTTAATGACCTTTTGGTATAAAAAAATAAAAATCATTTATTTGAATATGTTTATTTGCAACGCAGTTATGACAATTGATAAGAGTTGGACCACTATATCCAATCGTAATTCCGATGAATTTTTAGATGGTCTTTTTGCATTCATCAAGCATTGTGAGCCATTGTTGCACCCCATCACACAAAAGATCCGTTGCCCATGTAGTCGTTGTTGTAACCGTGATGATAAGTTTGTTACCCTCAAAACTCTTGAGGTACACATATCTAGTCACGGGTTTGACCAACATTACACCGCTTGGAAATATCACGGTGAACCGACTCTTCCGCTACCTCCACCAGTACCACATTCACCTGAACACATTGACATGGATGCGTTCTTCGAAGATATTTCTGCAAATAATGTCCCAACTCCACCAACTCAAACAACTGGTCCTCAACCAGCCCAAACAACGGGTCCTAATAACGAATTTGAAGAGTTACTTTCTAGGTCCACCCAAAAGTTGTACCCGGGTTGTGATATGACTACATTGGAATTTACAACAGAGATTTCGCACATCAAGGCTTTACATAAAATAACTGATGCCGGGTTTAACAAGATTCTAGCTCTTCTCCAAAAGGCATGTCCCCCTAGCAAAGGATACAATTTCCCATCGTCATACTATGAAATCAAGAAGACATACAAAAAGATCGGGTTAGGATACGAATCGATCCATGCTTGTATAAATGATTGTTTTTTATTTTGGGGATCAGAGGACAACCTAAAGATGCCTAATTGTCCAGTCTGCAAAGCGAGTAGATACAAAGACCCAAAGAAGACAAAGGGGAAGTTAGTTGCAAACAAGGTCGTGCGTTACTTTCCGTTAACACCTAGACTACAACGTATGTTCAACACAAAACACATAGCAAAGTGGATGACTTGGCATGCTACTGGACAGTCTAAGGAAAACGGTAAGATGAATCACCCGTGTGACGGTAAAGCATGGAAATATTTTGACATGATGAAACCTGAGTTCTCTGGTGACCCTAGAAACGTTCGATTAGGGTTGGCTGCTGATGGTTTTAATCCTTTTGGCATGATGAGTCAAAATTACAGCATGTGGCCGGTCATATTGACAACATACAACACACCACCGTGGATGTGTATGAAAGAAACTTCTTTAATGTTGACGATGTTAATTCCCGGCCCTAGATCACCTGCAAAGGACATTGATGTTTACTTGCAGCCTTTGATTAAAGAACTCCAAGAATTATGGAAAGGAGTCTGGACGAAAGACGCTGCTACGGGTACTCATTTCCAAATGAAAGCGGCGGTTTTATGGACCATCAATGATTTTCCAGCTCGAAGTAGTTTGTCTGGGTGGAGTGGGCAAGGCTACTACGCATGCCCCACTTGTAACAAGGACACTCCATCGATGGCTGTCAAGAGCAAAATCGCTTATGTTGGTCATAGAAGATTTTTACGCACAAATCATCCACTAAGGAGTAAATTTAAGGAATTCTATGGTTCTAAGGAACCGAAGCCTAAACCTAGAAAGTTTACCGAAATGGATATCCAGTTACAAATTAGTAAAGTCTTTAAACGTTTCCCGGGGAAACATCCAGATATTGCTAAAAAGAACCCTAAACCTAATCGAAATATTGAATTGAATTGGAGTAAGCGTTCTATCTTTTGGGATCTTGAGTATTGGCCCTTTCTTCTACTAAAAAACAATCTCGATGTCATGCACATCGAAAAGAACGCGCTTGAGGCTTTACTGAATACCTTGTTACAGAATGACAAATCCAAAGACACGGTAAAGGCAAGGCAAGACTTGCAAACTTTGAGAGTTCGAAAGGAGCTGTGGTTAGTTAAAAAACCAAATGGGAAGTTCGAGAAGCCTTATCCAAAGTACTCTTTCACCGCAGAAAACAGAAAACGTTTTTGTAAATTCATCAAAGGAGTTAGACTACCTGATGGGTTTGGATCCAACTTCAAGCAAAAAGTGACCGCTGATGATAACAATATAACGGGCATGAAATCTCATGACTGTCATATAATGATGCATCGGTTACTTCCTTATGGAGTACAACAATACTTGCCCAAAAACATTGCAGCTCCTATAATCGAGCTTTGCTTATTCTTTAAGCAGCTTTGTGCTCGGACTTTGATGCAGCAGGACATGGCAAAAGCTAAAAAACAATCGATCAGTATCATGATTGAGTTAGAGAAAATCTTTCCTCCTGCTTTTTTTGACATAATGATTCATGTGGCTATACATTTACCCGATGAGGCTATTCTAGGTGGCCCTCTTCGCTACAGGTGGATGTTTCCATTTGAAAGATACATGAAGAAGCTAAAGAATTATGTCCGAAATAAAGCAAAGCCTGAAGGTTCTATTGCGGAGGGTTATGTTGCAGAAGAAGCATTAACTTTTTGTTCGCGTTATCTTAAGGATGATGTTGAGACGAGATTTAATCGTCTTGGCAGAAATGATGACGGTTTGCCTGAAGAAGAACCAGATAAATTCCAGGTGTTCCGGTCCGTATGCAAACTGACGGGTAGAATGAAAGAAACTCGGCTGACTACAGATGTTAGGAAGGCAGTTGTATGGTTTGTACTTAACAACAGTCCTGAAGTCGACGCAGACATTCTGGCTTACCAGAGAATATGTTCTTCCTTTTTTTATTTTGAAAAATCTTCTTTCTCGATGACTTATCCTAATATCAAGAACTTTTTGCAGAAAACGCCTGATAACGTGAAACAAATTTTCGCCGCGTGTTATTAAATCACAACAAAAAGGTAAATACATTAGATATATTACCTTGTGAGTTATTTGCTCATCTTAAACTCTGTTGCAACTCTTTCCGTAGTTCGTGAAAAAAAAAGTGAACGACGGCTTGTAGTGAATAGTTTATTCTCTTGGCATGTGGACCTATGTAGTACATGTACATACCCCTGCTTGCATAGTTAACGGTGTGAAGTATGTTGTACATGAACGCGATATACTATCATACCTACTACATGCAGCGGAGTTTCAACACTAGGGCTTGATGGCGAGATTATTATGGTCAACTCAAGAGAAATCCTTGAGCTCACTTATATCGGCAACAGTAAAGGTGTACTTGTTTCGATGAAATGGTTTGACACCATTAACCCTAAAACCTTACGACACGCAACAGGCGTTCTGACTTGAACATGACATACCAACATATTTTGACTGATAGGGAATTTTACAAAAATAACCAATACATTCTTGCGACATACGCCAAGTAAACACAAGTATTCTCCTTGAAGACCTGCTAACAACCACGTGGTTGAAAGGTCGTCGAACATATTTTATCATCGAACGTGCAGGAGTCCGATCAGATGTAAACATGGTAGCAGCTCATCAATGTTTACACTGACTGTTTGAATTGACTAATTTGAGCATACGGATTTGATATAAATTCTGAACGACCAAAGTGGACTCCTCACCAGTTAATGATGACAATGCTAAGCTTAATGAAGGCAATCTGAAGATGATGTCCTATTGCACATCTCCTTGATGATAGATGATGATTGTTGTATTTCCTGAGAATGATTAAGTGAACACCTATACTAATGTTGAAAAGTTTTATCTAGCGATGATTCTGACGATGACAATCGATTTAAGATTAGTTTGAATGAAACGGTTATTTATGCTTAAATGTGTAATTTTTCTTTGAATGGGGAATTGTTTTTATGATGTTTTAAATTGTAATTTTGCATTTGAATGGAATTGTTTTTATATGTTTAAATGAGTATTTTTTATTTAGTGGAATTGTTTTATATGTTAAAATGTGTATATTTAGATGAATTGTGTATTATAGCATTAATTGGTCCTCTAAACTGTGTGTTCTTGTACTTGTTATTTTAACAGATGGCCGTGCGTATTTCCAATCACTACGGTGGGAATGCCGGGGTAGTGCTCACCTAGAACGGCCCAACGGCCCGTACCAGGCCCAAGTGCGAAGTAAGAAATTGTGTTTATTTATTATTTATATAACACTGATATATTATTAATTTCTTTTTACTTGAAGTTTCATACTCAATAACTTATCTTGTGTAAGGATTCCAACCTGCAGTATCGAGACCGGAATGTGTCCTTAAGAGGGCGTTTAGACAAAATGCCAACGACCTTTGACATCGGACTGTTGATTACGGCGATCTAGGTACGTTCATCCTACAGGCGATTATTCAAGCATGTTGAATAGCCTAATGGGGGAAACTGTCAAGTAGCCTTCCCCTTCCTTGCGAGTGGGAGAAAATTCCAGTAGGGCGTTACAGCGCATATTTTCACCTATTCTTGAGGTAATAATTGTTTATTGTTCTTCTATTATCGACGTGGGATATGAGAGTAATGTTTAAATTGTTTGTTTATTAAAATAGCATATGTTTTATGTTTAATATTAGAGCTATTTCGCCTCGCCTCTTGGTACAATAATCAGGATATTGGTGATGGGCCATAATGTCTATACGGTTGGGGACAGGGTAAAGCTTGGGCAAGCAATGAAACTGAGGATCCTTGGCGCAAAAAAAAGCAAAGATTTCAAGCTGATCATTTACAAGATATGGTTACGGCCGAGGAGGCAAGGAGATCATCTCCGCCGAAGAAAGTGGTGGGGGATACAGAACCGAAATATGAGTGGATTAACTTGGTTGACAGGTGGTCCCCATCCGGAATCGGGTGGCGAGAAGTCTTAAGAATGCTGCCAACCGAGCGAAGAACACGATTTCTAACCCATCAATGGAAGAAATCATTCGCGCAAGCAGGAACGAATATGTAAGCTCCGAAACTCTTAATAATTTTTTGATATTTGTAAAAAGTGTTTATATTGTTTATTATAGCTTGTATTAATTTATTCGATATGTTACAGAAAGTCCCAGAAAGGTCATTTAACGAGACCTAATTGAGAC
Organism: Tanacetum coccineum; assembly: GCA_026074375.1. Lineage (NCBI taxonomy): Eukaryota > Viridiplantae > Streptophyta > Magnoliopsida > Asterales > Asteraceae > Tanacetum > Tanacetum coccineum. The sequence continues at coordinate 29,780 of BQNB010055458.1, forward strand.
TTGGAGGAAGACGCACTTCGAGGTCCAGGAGACTGGGGAGTTAAGACCCAAAAAAACCTGAAGCAGATACGTAATTATTTAACTCGTTACATTCTTTAATAACTTATTTTATTTGTTTTTAACCTTTTTTTTTCTTTTTCTTTCACAGTTGGATATGAAGAGCATGCAAGATCAGGTTAGAGCCGGCGTCATCCCGTACAAGACAGATCAAGATATCTTGGATGAAGTGTTCCGAGTACCAAACCGCCAGAACATGTCAGGAAAGGTCAAGAGGAAGCTACACGGGTGTGGGCTCAACTTCCCGCAGGCGCGGGTCCTCAAGGCATTTCTAGATGTTATAAGTCGGGAGGAGATGACCGATATTGAGGGCAAAGAGAATCAAGGAGGGCCGAGTTATAGGAAGCAAACCCGCGGAGGCGCATCAACGGGCATATTGGACTACATTGAAGCTGACGCGGCGTACCAAAAATATTGAGACGATGTATGGAGCCATGGTGACTATTTTTCATAACTATGCACCAAACCCTAACCGTCCATTTATGCCTCCTGCTTTTGCACGCCCAACTATGCCCCAACTCAGCCCGAATGGGCCAACATACTCAACCCACCTTTCCTTTACAATCAACCACCTCCACCAGCCTTCCTATGCCGGCCCTTCTTAATATCCCGGCCCGTCTCATATCCCGGCCCCACCTGGATATACCAGGCCCACCTAGATATCCCGCCCACTCCCAACCATCTCCAACCGTCCCTATGGGAACCAATTTCCTTTCACTCCCGTCAACAATAATACCTTTAACAATTGTTATAACCCCGTTATGAACTCCAACCTAGCCTCTACTTCTAACAGTCAACTTCCCCGCTTCATAACCAATCCCCATAATAACGATACGCGGAGCGTTGATGAATTGGCTAGAGATAGGGAGTTGGCGGGTGAAGACAATGACGTGGGGATAATAAGAGGAGGGGGACAATCAACAATCGGTGGTGCCATATTCGGAGGAACGAGGAGGGGGATAATGAGGAGTGCATAAGTGAGTCGGAGGAGTCGGATTAGGCGTTTTGTGCTAATTGTCATGTTTGTATAATGGATTTGTTAACTTGTTAGTTTGTATCGTGAATTTGTAACACTTAAAACTTTTAGACTTGTTATCGTATCGTGGATTTTTTGAATAATAATTTATCGTATCGTGATTTGTGGTATTGTAACGTTTAATGATTTGTTATTGTATCGTATAGTGGATTTGGCGAATTATGGATTTGATGAAACGTAGATTTTTCGGAAAAAATCTGGAAAAATTGCAGCTGATTTTTTTTTTCCCAGGTTCATGTTAGGGTCGACATTGTCGACCTAAAAATTCGAGTTTTGGGTCGACAAAGTCGACCCAAAATTAATGGAATGTCGACAGTAGGACGTGCTTTGCTATAATCTGCTTATATATATTTTATCTTTTGGTCGACATTGTCGACCCAAAGTTCAAAAACTGATGTCGCCCAAAATTTTTATGAAAAATTATTAAATAAATAAATACATATATTTATTTATTTAAAACATTTATTAAATAAAAAAGTATGGTCAGACATTGTCGACCCAAAACTCCAAAAGGATGTCGACCCAAAAATAAAGTCAAAGTTCTCACCTAGAAAAGTGGGTGGCCCCCATTTGTCGACCCAAGTTACAAAGACGTATGTCGACCCAAAATTTTTTGGGTCGTAAATTTTTGGTTCGCCACTTTTGGGTCGACTAAGTCGACTCTTAGACCTTTGGGTCGATTCTTTTTGTTTTTTTGGGTCTAGTATGTCGACCCGAAGTCAACAGATTGTTGTAGAGCCTTAAGCCCAAGCCTTGGTCTATTGCGTGGCGTGGAGGTCACGCCTCGCGCCTTTGCGTGGCCTTTGCGAGGCCTTTGCGCGCCTTTTAGAACCATGAACGTAGCTAAGTGAGTCTAGTAGATTTCTAAGATAACTCGATCAAATTGACATATGTATGTGAAAACATATACAAGACATATGGTATTATGTTTCTAAAACCATGGCTGCATTGGCAATCTGGCATGATTCTTGCATAAGTATGACATGTGTGTGCACCATTTGAGCAATTACCAACGTAGATAAAAAAAGATGTTAATTATCTTTTTGAGAGTTTAGCACTAAGTGCATACTCTTTAACAAGTTTTATTGTTGGATGGATTGGTTTGATAGCTAAAGTATGAATCAGCAATTTGTTATCTGTATGACGTCTTAATCCTTAATAGATGCGGAGACAACATTTACTGTCATAATGTGAAAAAATTATGGCAAACGTGTCAAAAAACAATACTACGTTAAAAGCTTTAAATATGGATGTGTCTTATCGTTTGGTGCTTAACACTCACCCATGTTCGAACCCAAGAGGCAGACCGCATACATATTTGTAAATGAGCTACATACGTCGTCGGAGCAGATAAAAGCTTAGCGTGATTCATTCACAACTCTTGTTTTATAAATCTCATTATCTATTGAATGAAGATATTATTGAAATGTTAAAAACAAACAAATACCATCATATTTGGTGGTGTACCCGAGGCTCCAGCTGAAGCCTAGCCTCAGAGCGGTATATCCATAAGTCTCTAAGTGACTATTGGCGTAAAACCTACTAGGTTATCGTAAGGGAATCCGTCAATGCACACGAGTCTATCTCACGAAATCCGACTCTCCGAAGAGATCATAACCTCCGAGGAAGATCTAGACTTCGCACTAAAAGACAAAGAGAATATTGTGTGGTCCCTACCACCAACAAGGGGTTTCCTATATTCCCGTGCACGCAACAAGCCCACATGGACACGATTTCGTAGCCTATGGTCGAAGCACTCTCATTGCCTGTCGAGATCATTCTCATCTCAGCCAATCCGATTGGGGCACTTGGCAGGCTCTAAGTCTTTCCTGAGGTTTGCTTATAAATATCTCATGCATTCATTCATTTCAGGTTTGTTCTTCATCCCATTTCTACTTTTTCTCTCCACACCTTATCCCTAAATAATCCGATGACTTACTCTCACGCCGGAGTCGGTTTGCAGGGTTCCTCCATGCGCTTCGTCTAACTCAAAGCGTGCTAGTATTGTCTTCTTTCATACAATACACGCATCATCACGATGCAATATATTAAGGGTATGACCGAAGTGCCATATACTAGTAGAGCACGTACCTACCACGCAACAACCGTAACGCGATAGAAACAAGATCACCTCACCGTTCATCACCAGAAGGGGAAATATAATATACGATCAGGAATATATAGTACATCAATCACGACAGAAGAAAAACACACGCATCACACACAACGAACAAACGCACAGGTTTCAACCTCAGAAGTTTGACACCCATCACGACACCCACAACTCATCAACGTTATGGGGAACCAATATCTTAAGAATGTTAAGAACTTCACATTTCACAGCAACTAATTGACTACACGAAAGATTCACAACAGCGTAAAAAGAAAATCAACCAGAGACCTAGATATGATGTAAAGTTCGACGACGTGAACGCGTAAAAGTAGTAAACATTTCTCATCCACAGGTTCATATATCATCACACACACCCAAAAATAAAAAAAAAAACGAAACAGATAAAATTAATATATACGGGTACGGAGACAAAATAAAGGAATCACGACATGATTAACTTTACGAAACCCTCGCAACCAACAAGTACACTCAACGTCAAACAAACGAATGAACACTAAAAAAGTGTGATGGTCACACGACTCACGCAACACGCAATCAAAGAATTCACCTACGACACAAATCAAACCATCCAAACTTCTTTAGAGTATCCAGCTTACGTCATCAGTGAGCTCTGATTAAAAAGGTGCAATCTTTTATACGATTAATAATATTTTTGTGAGAGTTGAACTATGTATCAAGTTGTGGGAGATTTGACTAGTCAAGTTTCACCTTTCTAACTGTAGGTATTAGGCTACTCCCAATGGGAGCAACCCTCACGGTGTCAAGACCAATGTCACGCGCCAGGTTATTGGGAGGCTAGTCAGTCAAAGGCAAAAATGAGCAATTCGGTGAGCCACTCACTGGATTGATAAATCTGCAAAGTGGGCCCCCATCTAACGTATACAATTAGTTTGAATATAAAAAAAAAGAATTTACCCTCTATCATTTTATTACTTATAAATACCCCATAAACTTCAACACTTTTAAACACAACTTCTTATATACTCTCAACATCTTATATACCATCTTATTTTACAAAATGTATCAACAAAACACTCCTCAAAACACAAAACGTTAACAACGAAACACTACTCGAAACTCTCCGACAACACCTGAAGGCACATTTAGTCTCTCCAATACTCCACCGACAAACCGACCGATCACCTTATGACCACGAACTCTATTTACCGAAACCAAACACAACACTAACCAAAACCCACCATTCATACATCCACAATAAAATACCAACAACTCATACCAACCCAACCCATACGACACATAAGGATCACAACAAGGTGTTGGCGGTTTGTCCTCAAACCCAAATACGAATAAACCTTTGTCTCCAGATTGGCTGTTTAATATTGAAGAAATGCCAATGTATACCCTTGAATTTTCTCCGTCTCGTTTATGCCTACCATTCGTGAGGACTCTCCCGTCAAAGAAGTCTCAACCCTGAAGAAAAGGCGACTAAAAGACGTCAATCGAAGAAGGTTGTTCAAGACGAGGATAAACAATGTATTCCGTAGACAACGATGATAAATTTAGTATATTTCAAGTTTGACCAAATTTGGTATCAATACTCGTGGTGCGAGTTTTCCCGCCCTATTTTCCCCGACCACAAGTCATAGGGGAAAAGTTATACCATAGTGGTAACAATTGTGGGGGTGACCTGGCCCACACGTTCCCCGATGACATGTCGTCGAGGAAAATGTTGACCATGTTTGACCAAAACGTGGACCAAATACAATGTCAAAAATTTTGGCAGGGTGTTTCCCGCCAAGGTTTCCCATCGCCATGTCCGCCGAGGAAAGTTTTGACAGTTTTGATCGAGTTTCACTAGTGTGATTAACGGTAATACGGTGGGGGTGACATGCATTTTTTTTTCCCTACTATATCTTGTGTAAACCACAAAATCACTTGTCATAGTTTTGAACTTTCCAGTCGGTTGGAAGCTTTCGAAACTGCTATTAAGGTTTGTTACTCTTTCGAAACCACGTTGTGCGGACTTAAACTAACAAAGTAAAACATACGAATTACATTACAAATCGATATACGTTCAAACATTAAAGGATACAAATTACATTACAAATCAATAAAATTTTAAACACTAAAGCATGCGAATTACATTAGAAATTGGGTCGAGAAATAAGTTGGGATATATATATAAATATATATATATATATATATAATATATATATATATATATATATATATATATATATAACTAAATATATATATAATCCACAAAGTTAAACAGATTTGGCAGAGCGCAAGCGTATGCAATTCCTACTACTACGAGAAGCAAGAAAGTTGTTTAATTTCTTAGTTCTACTTATAAGACTATGAAAAAAATCCCAATTTTTTATTTTTGTGCAAAATTGAATCCTAGACACAAGGTTAAGAGAAATAATTGAAAGTTACTTGCAATTGTTGTTGGTGATGTGTATGTTCTAGATTTTAGCTTGAGATTGAGTTTTTATTATGATATTTTTTGTTAGGTTATGTTTGTCATTCAAGGAAGTAGTTTTGGAGTTTGTGTTTGTTTCAAAAAAAATTATACTGTCAGATGGTCGGCCCCCTTATTGATAAGGGGGCTGCCTTTGTTAAGGTGGCAGGTCCCTTTAGAGGTAAGGGGGCCGCCTATCTGATGACTTATTTTTCTGATTTTTTTTTATTTTGACGTATTTAAAGTATTTAAGAGAAATAAGGTATTTTGGTTGTAATTCAGTGTTTGTGTAAGTTAGGTTACATTAATGGTTGTGGTATTATGATTACTTAATAAGTATTTGTGGAGTTTAGTTGATTTGTTTCATCATTTCTAGACCTAGACGTAAGTAATTAAATGGCTCATGTTTAAGGGGTTTATTTAGAATGTCAGCAATATTATCTTCCGACGAGACATTTCTATGGAGATGTTTCCTTTTTGAACATTGTCACGAAGAAAATGGTGACGAATTTCAATGTGTTTGGTACGTGAATGTATAGCTCCTTTGTTCTCACACATTATAAGAATGTCGTCGAGATGAATGCCATATTCGACGAGATCTTGTTTCATCCATAGTGTTGTTGACATGCCTTTCCGGCGCTTACGTATTCGGCTTCGGTAGTGGAAATAGCAAGAGCTGTTTGCTTCTTCGAAAACCAAGATGTTAAACAACATCCCATAAACGTACAAATACCGCTAGTGTTTTTTCGGTTCACATAATCTCCCGCATGATCAGAGTCGGCATATACTATGGTTTCTATGCCGGACCCCTTGGGATACCATAATCCCAAGTGCGTAGTACCTTTAATGTATCGGAAGATACGTTTAACCGCTTCAAGATGAGAGGTTTTGGGATCCTCTTGGAAGCGAGCGCAAATGTAAACACTAAACATGATATCGAGCCTACTTGCCGTTAAGTATAATAAACTACCTATCATGCCTCTATATTTAGTATTATCGACGGACTCACCTTCTTTGTCTTTTGTGAGTTTCATTTCCGTAGACATAGGAGTTTTCATAGGTTTAGAGTGTTCTAATCCAAATTTCTTAAGCATTTTCTTTATATATTTTGATTGATTAAAAAATATACCCATCTTCTAATTGTTTTATTTGTAATCCTAAGAAAAAGTTTAGTTCGCCCATCATACTCATTTCAAACTCATCGTGCATGATCTTGGCAAAATTATCACACAATTCTTGACAAGTGGAGCCGAATATAATGTCATCGACATATATTTGAACAATTATGAGGTTAGAATTTTTCTTTTTAGTGAAGAGTGTGTTACCTACCATTCCCATATTAATAATCATGTTTAATAAGAAAGGACTTTAACCTATCATACCAAGCTTTAGGAGCTTGTTTGAGACCGTAGAGCGCTTTCTTGAGTTTATAAACATGATTAGGTTTTGTAAAGTCAATGAATCCTGGAGGTTATGCCACGTAAACCTCCTCATTGATAAAAACATTAAGGAATGCACTCTTCACATCAATTTGAAATAGTTTGAAACTAGTTGTGCATGCATAAGCATAATAAAATTCTTATGATTCTAATCTAGCTACGGGTGCATAAGTTTCGTCATAATCAATTCCTTCTTGTTGATTATAACCTTGAGCGACTAGCCTAGCTTTATTTCTAGACACGACACCATTTTCGTCAAGCTTATTTCTATATACCTACTTAGTTCCAATAATAGTCATATTCTTAGGATTTAGGACTAATTCTCAATCATCATATGCTATAAATTGATTTAATTCTTCTTGCATAGTAACTACCCAACTTTCATCTTTTAAAGCTTCATTTATATTTTTAGGTTCTATAGTTGAAGAAGAAACAAAAAAAATTACTTTTGTCCTTGAGCGTTGTGATCTTAGATTTCTTTTGATTATGTTACCAATAACATTTTCTAGTGGATAGACTCTAGATTCTTTAATGTTTATGATTTCACATTATTTTCTAAAGATTTATATCTTCGACAACATTTTCCAAGGTCTTGTTTGTTATGTAAACTCAATAGCTCTTCTTCTATCTAAATTCATCATCATCCAAAGGAGATGTTTAAGGGGATGAGTTTTCTCATCAAATGTCACATTTAAGATTCTTACAACTCTACAAGTTTTTGTTTGTTAAGAATTATATAGGCTTTACTATTTTGTGAATATCCTAGAAAAACACCTTCGTAAGACTTTGGGTCAAACTTGGTGAGATAATCTTTTGTATTAAGAATGAAACATTTTCTTCCAAATACTTTGAAGTAGTTAAGGTTAGGTTTTTTTACCTTTTAATAACTCGTACGGAGTTTTTCCTAGAATACATCCAATTGAAATCCTATTAATTATATAAGTTGATGTGTCAACCGCGTTACACCAAAAATTTTGTAGAACGGATTGTTCATTTAGCATGGTTCTACTCATTTCTTGTAAAGTGCAATTCTTTCTTTCTACTACCTTATTTGATTGTGGAGTACGAGGGGCAAAAAAATTATGAGAGATTCCATTAGAGTCATAATAGTTTTCGAATTGTACTTCATTATCAAATTCCCGACCATGATCCGTTCTAATTGACACTATAGAACATGCTAATTTGTTTTGAATCATTTTACTAAATATTTTAAATTTTTAGAAAGCTTGAGTTTTATTTTCTAAAAATCTAGTCCAAGTAAATCGAGAGTAGTCGTCTACAATTACTAAGGTATAGCTATTTCCTCCATAACTTCGTATGGCGGAAGGACCGAATAAATCCATATGTAGTAGTTCTAAGCATCTAGTCGTCGAGACTATATTTTTAGATTTATGACTAGCATGAGCTTGCTTTCCAATTTTACAAGCATCACAAAAATGTCGATTGAATTTAAGCTTAGGTAGATTTCTAACTAACTCCTTAGATACTAGAGATTGAATTAATTGCATATTTGCGTGACCTAATCTCCTATGCCATAAGGTAGAATTTTTATCTAAGGTTGCAAGACATATTTTATCTTCCTTCTTATTTCCTAGTTTCATTACATATAATCCTCTTTTTCTAATTCCTCTACCTATGACTTTTTCATCATTAATTATTTCGCTATCATGTTCGGTAAACATTACTTTGCACTTATTATCACATATTTGACCAACACTTAGCAAGTTAAATTTTAAATTATCTACTTGCTCAACATTTTCAATAAATAGGGAGTCATGAGAAATCGTACCTTTGCCTATGATGTTACCACGCAAATTGCTTCTAAAAATAATGTTGCCTCCGTTATACGCTTTGTATGTAGGAAATAACTTTCGGTTACCCGTTATGTGTTTTGAGCACCCACTATCTTTAATCTACTCGTCGGGCTCCAAGTTTATTCCTAAGCATATCTCATTAGACGCTTGAGCTACAAGACAAGTTTCGTCTTTAGTATTTTCTTCCTCGTCTTCGCCACTATCACTCCACGTGTTGATCCCAATGAAAAGATCTTAAACTCCTTAGCTTGATGTAAGGTTTAGTATCCTTGGATAAATCCAAAGGCACTAAGATTGAAACTTTAAGTGTATGATATAAACTATGCGGAATCTAGTTTATACCACTAAGAAGAATAACAGTAATGAATGTGTAACACACAGAAATATAACCAAAACAATAAGCTCCAATATAT
>BQNB010055459.1:0-39097 GCA_026074375.1 Tanacetum coccineum
AGGACAACAAGAATCAATCTAAATATAGATTGATTTGACTTTCCTATTCCTAAACATGTAATTGATTATAAATTAAATGTTTTCCTAACAACTTTTATTGACTATGCATTTTGACTTTGACTAAAAGTCTATGCCTCTGCATCATTCTCCCCCGCTTGAGAAAAACTCGCCCTCGAGTTTTCATCATCTTTATTTGTACTTGTAGCTTCCAAATTTGTATCCCCTGCATCAATTTCACTTCTCATTTTTCAATATTTTGTTTAAGCATCCAAAATGGAAAATATACCTTTACTCCAATAATCACGATATGTTGTTGAAATTCTCATAATAATTTAATATTTTATCTGATTTGTTTGATATTTTCATTTTAGATGTAATTTAATATCCTAATTATTGTAAAATATTATATGAGCTATGTATGAGCTTATGGGCTATGTCTATTCATCTTGTATCTATCTTGTATCTGTAGCTACAAGCTAGGGTTAGACTATTAGGCTTATATATACATTTATCTTGTAACTAATCAGTCAATAAAATAATTCTCTCTTCCTCTCATACTTCTCTTCTCTGATTCTTGTGTTTCTTATGTTTCTTGTTCATTATTTTACAACACGTTATCAGTACACTCTAACGATAAAGTTTACGGTGTGTAATTACAAAAGGAATCTTACTAATATACAAACGTACAACCCATTATATTAAAAAAACCCATAGAGCAAAAAAAACAACACTTTAAACATGATAGTCTCATAAAGAGACACTAGATATGAAGGTTCCAAAGAACCACAGATAGCTAATGAGATCTCAATAAATTCTATCTTGTCTTGAATTATATGGAATCGGAAACAAAACGGCGTCAATAAATTTGTCTACATATAATATATTGCTTGCTAGTATGCATGATGAGGATCATAAATCAATTAATATCCAAATGTGCGTTCAACGAAATGATTAGCCAACATAAAAAGACATAGTATCTTCCAAATACTAAAAGTATTAGAACGTGAAGTTCATACACGTCAATGTGTAAAATCTATTGGATATACATCAGTTTTTGTGCGAAACCGAAATAAGAGCTCTAAAGTTATGTGCTTTAATACTTGAATTGTGAATAAATAAATTCACAAAATAATAAGTTAATTATTATGAGACATATTATCTCAAGGTGGATGTAAATATCCTATTGATATTTTATGAGATATTTTTCCTTAAAATGGGGTTTATTATAGCTCTTATATTCTACGAAGGATATGTAATGCCTCAAACATGGCTCATAAATTCAACTTCTAGAAACAAGTAATAAAGTTCTCAATAACTTTATTTGATCAAATTAAATGAATACTTATATGGATCAAAATCATTTTGGACGCATATTATATAAATTGCTTTTGCACATGTCTATAAGGAATTATTGGTCCTTAAGTACCATACATAAGTGAAATTAAGGTTTTGATGTTAATTTTGCAATTAATATGGGTCATGAGAGTATATTTTTCTCTGTTAATATTTGTACACTGGTAGTACAAATTTATATATATATATAGTATTAATCCTGTGAAAATTCTTTCCAAAATACTTCTCAAACAAGAGAAATATAAGGTAAAAATCTCACTAAAGAAAACACAATATGTATATTTTTAACCGGGAAGTATTTTTCTCCTCGGGTCGTGTCCTAACGAAATCATGAATTGAGATTCGGGAATAATTCGGATTCGAGTTAAAAATAATAAAGGATTTTTGAACTTTGGATTACACTACAAATATAATAGCACGAACTAAAAACAATTAACTAGCACGAAAATTAAATGCACGAAAATTAAAAACGTGATCTAAAACTAAAATTTAAAATCTAAAGCACTACTTTTAACAAACTTTATACCTAAAAATCACAAATTTAAAAAGAAAATTTTAGGAAAAAGAATTGGAATTTTTTAACTATTTTTCTATTTTATATGAATTTTTTAAGAAAAATGAATTAACTAAAAATAAACTTTTTCTAAAAATTAACACTAAAATTTTACTTTTATTTTTCAAAAATTCTAGAATTAAAAAGTAAATTTTCTCAAAAAGAATTAGAATTTTTCAACTATTTTTCTATTTTATATGATTTATTTAAGAAAAAGTATTTACTTAAAACCTATTTTAATTCCTAGAAAATACAAATTTAACTGGAAAAATAAAGAAAAATGCTTTTTATCTACTAAAAAGGTGCAGAAATTTAATGGAACAAAAAGCCCTAATTTTTATATACCAATTAAACCCTAATTTTATCAATTAAAAACTAACCCTAATTTTATTAAAAACTAAATTCAAAAATATTAATTCTATTTTATTTTTAACAAAAGACAGGGTAGAAAGTGTAAAAATAGAAAGTAAAGGGTAGGCGGGGTAACTGATTAAAATTTACACTCTAATGTAAACGAGTAACCTTAGACTATTAAGAAAGTACAATATAAACCCTACGATTCAGCTTAATTTTGGCTTATCTAAAAAGTGAGAATTAGCAAAAACTCAAAACTACCAAGTTGAAGAAGAGCTTATTCTCTACAACTTTAATAAAGACACTTTTGACTTTTAACAACTTAATAAGCTACAAATTAAGCACTTCAAAACTGTTACAGAAACTAAGCATTTGCTTTTGAAAATCTAACTTTTAAAACTTTTGCTTATAACTTGCTTATTACTAAATGAAAGTGAAAACTAAAAGTTGCTATGAAAAGCTTAAAATGTGTACTTAGTGTTTCTAAAAAGTTATAAGCTACAAGTTAATAAAAATAACAAGGAATTTTGCTATTTAAAAGTAAAGGTTCAGCTGACTTACTGTATATAAGTTATCCCTAATAAGCTAATTAGCTTAATACTAATTCCTAGAAGCTGAAATTTTACCAATAAGCTATTCTATGATTGTAGAGTGAATCTAAGTAAAAAGATTTTGAAAATATAAACTATAAACTAGAAGTCCAAAAGAAATTAAGCATGAAGTCTAATCTGCTGCTATTCATCTTTTGCAGGCAAATTTAAGCTAATCTAAAAGCTTGAAAATGAAATTTAAGTGATGATCTAAAAAGAACTAATGGTATAATTCTTAAATTCTTAAATCTTAGATCTAATTCCTAATTTTAAAAGCTAAAAAGACAGCTTAAAAATTACTAGCAACAGCAGTATTAACTAAACTAAATTTTGCTATTGCTGGTATACTTGGCATACTAAGAAAACTCAAGCTGATTTTTTTGCTAAATTGGACCTAATGAATCCTAACAAGTATGGAAAAACATGATTAATCAATCTCTAAGCTATAGAAACCTTTAATCACTTAAAGACAAATACACTTTTTTCTTTCTTTCTGCTGAAAAATGTCCTGGTGTAGGACTTAACTAATTAAAACCTAAAGTTTTGATAATTGCAAACTAACTTTTAATATTTAATCTAAACTTGATCTTTTATCTAATCACAACTGACTAATGCTCTTTACCTCATTTTTGTTGACTTAAGTAGTCAAAGTAGTCTTCTACCAAACACTCCTTAAGTCTAAACTGTCTAAACAAATTGTACTTAAAACTATTTTAAAAATTAAAACAGCTAAAACCTTATATCTACTTACCTTAAAAATCACCTATTTAAGCTAATTTAACTATAAAAACTAAAGCTTGTTAATAGAATTGAGCTAGTTTCTCAGCTAGCCTTTTATACTAGTATGACAGAATTAAAGAAAATGACAGCTCTAATGATTCTAACTACAATTAACTAAGAAATATTTGAATATCTAAACTTATCTACACAATTTTGAACAGGATTAAGCACACAAAAAGTCTAGACAATAAGCTAATGAATTAAGCTAAATTTATGTTAAAATCAAAAACATGAAACTAAACCTGTGAATGTAGTCTCTGAACCTAGGTCACTCTTGTTGAGTGAGTGACCTCAAATCAAAACCTAATGTGGCACCTTGTCTCTATACCTTGAGCTTTAAGCTCAATAAGATAAATGTAGCTTATTCTTCCTTAATGCTTCAAAATTGAACTCAAATTGATTTTAACTGAACAACATTGAACTAAGTAAACAAATACAATGTATAGAAAGCTTTTAAAAAGTTTTGAACAACTTTTGAACTTTAGAAAATGTAATAAGCTAAAAACAGCTTATTACAAGCTTATTACTAAAAAAACAGCTTAAAACATGAAAGCTTAATCTCAAACTCAATTCAACTAACTTTATTGCTTAAGTAAGAAGAATACAAGATTGAAAACAGTAAGTACAACTGAATTGAAAAGTTAAAAACTTAAGCGAAAACGATGAACAGTAATTGAAAGCTTAAAAAGGAAAAATTACAAGAAAAACTGAAAAAATTAGCTAGCTCTATACAAATGAACTAAGTGCTTGTATTTATAGCTGAGAGATGATAAGAGGATGAGAGCTTGACTCAATCCAAGCCCTTGATCCTTTCTCCTTTGAATGTAAGCCGTTGGATCCAACTTGTGAGGTGTTCGAACCAATTAGGGGTTGACACGTGTGCGTAGTGATGTGGCAATGGGTAAATACGAGGTTAGATGAGCTTGGGAAGAAACAGGAGTGATTTAGAGCAAATTGGGTTTGTTGGGGATTTGGGCGGGAAAATTCGTTGGAGGCGGTTAGGGGAAGTTTAGCCGCGTGTTTATTTTGAAACTTTGGAGAAATTGCATAAATGGCCCTTCCGTTTCATTTTCCTTAGTTGTAGTGTAAAATATCTTTGAATGTTGACACTTCTGGTCCTTGTACTTGATAACTCTTTTTTCCCTTTAACAAACCAATTTCCTAACTTTAACAACTTTGGCCCTTTGACTTCAAAAATATCCAAATGAGTCCTTAAACTTTGAAAACTTGTCATAATTGATCCTTTGACTTTCATTTGGGTCCTTATTGACTTTCTTTTCTTGTTGTCGGGCTGATCCGGCTTTGATTGATTTGGCTTCCCGTCTTCACTCTCTGTCTTGTCTTTTTCGTTTCTTTGTCGGTTTTGACTGTTTTTGCTCACTTTTGTCTTTTCATATCAAATCCTGCACAATAGACACAAAAGCACATAAATTTCTATCTTTTTGGCATTTTTTTGGCTTTTATTAGGGAAAATCCCGGGTATTTAATATATACAATTAAGCATTTTTCATACACGTATTGTATATTTTTCAACCAATGCATTTGATATTGGGTTAGAAGCTACACATATATTTTGTCATTTTCCCAGGAATTATTTTTAACATCAACAATTTGGTGAACATCATTACAAAGTTATTGCCAACAAAAGTATTCGAGCAACTAGTTTAGAAGATTGGCATGCGATGCTTGAAATGTATACATTAAATTGAGGATGAGCATTATGCGTACTGCACTCTTTTTCTTCATTAAGTTTTTGTCCCATTAGGTTTTTCTTGATAAAGTTTTTTAGTGAGGCAGTTTATAGCGTATAATAATAAACGATGAATATCCAAGGAGGAGTATTGTAAAATATTATATGGGCTTATGGGCTATGTCTATTCATCTTGTATATGTAGGTACAAGCCAGGGTTAGACTATTAGGCTTATATATACATTTCTCTTGTAACTAATCAATCAATAAAATAATTCTCTCTTCCTCTCATACTTCTCTTCTCTCATTCTTGTGTTTCTTATGTTTCTTGTTCATTATTTTACAACACTAATAAGATTTTAACCTTAGTTATTGTCTACTTATTTGATGACCCAATTATGTTCTTTCCTTTTTAACAAGTTAAAATGACACAGCATTATTTGATATGTCTTTCACTAATAACAAATCAGAAACTAGATTAAGGGAAATGACGCGTATGTTGTTATTAGCTAGTAAGTACTACGTAACATGTAACGTTAATTAAGGTACTTTATATGTCTCAAAAAGACTCCACAAATAAATTTTGTGAATTTTTTAATATGTGTCATAAACGGAAATTCAAGTTGAAGAAATATATGCCATTTTTAACAGTGTGTTTAATGCATCAATTAAATGCAAATTTTATAATTTATAAGTATATTTAAAGGTAAAATAGCTAAAATGATATAAAATGATAGAATTATTAATCTAATTTGTTGCATGGGGAAAGTTCTTTGAACAAACTTATATAACAAGGTGGATGCAAAGTAATACGCCTCATTCATGGCTCAAGTGGCGGCCTTCAAGATAACTCCTCTCTCGTGTCCAATTCAGGCTCATGCTATCGCATCATGAAAGTTAAAGACGTCTTTTTCAACTTAGGGATCAATTTGCCTTCTCTCTGTAAAAAGAAAATTGGAAATGGTCGAAACACAAGATTTTGGCAAGACAATTGGTTGCGTGGATCACCTCCTTGCATGTCATACCCTCGTTTATACCGCCTTGATTATAATCCAAATTGGTATGTTTGGGAAAGAGCTCCATTGTTTTTGACATATGTTTATGCTTATGCCTCACCCACTGGTCTTTGTTATAACTTGGTTTGGAGGAACGCTCTCCACATTACTCATGAGTTAGAGGAAATCACAGCCTTGTCCAACCTCTTGTCACAACTTTAGCTTTCCAATAAACAAGACTCGTGGGAATTTACCATTAACTCTTCTAGGAAATTCACAGTTTAGGGTACGAGATCTTACATCACGTCTATATCTCAACCTTTTTTATCTCAATCGACTAGATGGAATAAAATCGTTCCATTGAAGATTAACACCAATACTTGGAGGGCCTGGGCGGATCTAGGTACGGGCTACGTGTGACACGTGCCACACATGATCCAAGCCGACAAAATGTATGTTTTTTTCTAGAAATTGTTGGCTCTTTGATAGTGTTACATGTGGTTCGTAGAAGTGCAAAGAAAATGAGCAAGAATAGGAAGGAAACTTGTTTTACAGTTTTGATTTTTTTTTAAAAGATGAAAGAAAATGTAAAATGGCTAAATGACTAAATGAGGAAGATGATCTACAGTGGTATATATATGGTGTACTTTTTGTTTTGTCTTATACTCATTGTGTCAATGTGTAGAAGTGTAGTTTGTCTTATAGCTTTTGTGTCTTTTTATAATGCGTAGACATGTAGTTTGACCAACTTTTAGTTTATTTATAAAAAATAAAACATTACTTGTATATTTTTTTGAAATCATAGATTTGTAGATTTAGTTTTGTTTTTGTAAAAAGTACTACTATGTAGTATACGCATGTTAAATGGTTAAGTTATCTATGGGTGAAAATATTTATTTTATATTTCATACCATGATCCATTTAAAACCACAAAGAAAATTATCTATTCTTCCGTTTCAAAATAATTGTTTTATTTTATTTTATTGTTATATACTTGATGCGAATATATAATTTGATTGAGTTTTAAATTTATTTTTATTAATATAATTTTCATCAGGTATTAGATAACACAATAAAAAATATTTAAGTCAAAAAAGAAAGACTTAAAATGTCAAAGCATGACAATTATTTTGTGACAAAAGAAGTAAAAAACTCAAACTAGAAACTAGAAACTAGAAACCACCTACGAAGCGAAGCTAGCCGAAATAGTGCCACGCATGATTCAAAACTCTAGATCCGCCACTGTTGGAGGGTCATGCATTCTTTTTTTTAACGGCAAAGATGGAATATATATAAAAAAGAGTCTAGCAAGACGCTAGAAACTTAAAGTACAATAGAGTCAACAAAAAAAATTACATAACATCAAAAAATGGTAAAATCCCGAGACTTTAACGGCGATGGAATCAAAAGGGATGAAAAAACTTTTGACACGAAGGCCGACGGATCGGTTTTCACTTCGGCAAAAGAAAAACCCCCCATCCCGGAGGCCGAGCCACCGGTTTTCACTTCGGGATGGATTTTGATGAAACCCCAAACAAGTCCCGAGAGAAGGATGAAAAGAAGAACCATCCTCAAAACCGACGAAGATGCCAAACGAAAAAACCTTGGCGTACAGGTACGCCAACCCAGCAAACTTGAACGCCAGCTTCAGGAAAAAACCAAAAGCAGCTCTAACCATTGCCATTACGCGTGATCGAAATGGGATACATAAGCTAGTCATTCCAAGATAACTTCATATGGTCCCTTTTGTGAAGCCACGAAAATGAAAAGAAACAAACATTATCGAATAGATTACTTTTTCTCAACGGTTGAGAGTTAAACGTGACGCTATTTCGGTATCTCCAAAGCCACCAAAGAACCGAAGTAGTAATAACATAGAACCTGTGTTTTTTCTATTTAGAAGCATGCCAAGAGATGATCCAATCATTGAAAGAATCCCAAGAAGAAGCTTGAAAAAGAGGAATATCACACCATCTAAAAACGAGCTTCCACATATCGGTAGCAATGTCGCATTCGAAGAAAACATGATTAGCAGATTCAACATTGGCATTGCAAGAAGGACAAGAGATGGCCGGAATATCCATACCACGCGAAGAGAGATTCAATCTATGAGGGAGTCGGTCCAAGGAAAGCCTCCACATAAACACATTGACCTTCCGGGGGATAGATTTATCCCAAGTAGTAGCATGAGCAAGAGTGGGAAGGATATTTTGGTCAATCCTATAACGAGCATCCTTAACGGTAAAAGTACCATTAGGACCAAGACTCCAAGTACAAGTATCTTCATTGACATCAATATTTAGTTGACCGGTCTCATTTAACATGTCACATAAATAGGCAAGATTTCTAACACCAAGATTGGTCTGAGACCAATTTCAAGACCATTGCCCATTATTAATACGGTCAATGATAAGACAATCTTTGTCTTGATCAAGATGATAAAGCCGATTGTACCTTGTAAAAAGAGGAGTCTCGCCTACCCAAATATCTTTTCAAAATCGAATACGAGTGCCACAACCTGCTTTAAAACGAAAAGTGTTAGATAAGATAATACCTTTCGAGTGGAGAAAATTGGAGGTTCCAACAATGTTACCCATTAAAACATTGTCTCTCCATCAAACATTGTCTCCAAAAGTATATATATTTTACGAATCAAGTTTGTATTCAAATTAAAGTTAAAGTTAAAAAATTCAAAATAAACCCACTAAAAATGTGAAAAGCTAAAAATTTATAAAAATATATCAAAATGAATGTTGAATTAAAGATCACGAAATTTTAAAAAATACGGTTAAATTAAATCATAAAAAAAATAAATAGATAAAAAGATATGTCAAATTGAAAATAAAAGTGATTTTTTAATTAAGAAGTGACACATGTCACTCTATGATGTGATTTTCTAAAATAAGATGGATGCTCAAGATTGCACCTCTTTATCTTAATTTTTGATGGGACCCACATTGTAAATGCTTTATATAATAGTATAGAAGTATAAGATATATCCGTATTGTATCAGCCAAAAGGTCATAAAGAAAGAGACCCAGGGTTGAGGTGTCACCTGGTTTATGCTCAGCAAAAACATTATAAAGTTGGCTGCAATGAACATGCAATGGGTATGTGTCGTTTATGTTCACTCATAAACTATTATTTAGCTCATGTATTTGGTTTACGTATCGCTCTTGTTTTGTTTGTTAGGACGCGGTGTCGGTGACATGCCTTTTAATGATTCACAGTTCACAAATATATTGTAAATTTGTAACAGACTCGCAAGTACTAAACTAAAATACTAAAATAAACATAGCTAATACACAAATCATCGTCTCATTATAACATGAGAGGTAATATTGTGCTTTAAGTGATTGTATATTTAATTATTTTAATCAAATGTACAATTAATTAAAGCACAACATTACCTCTTATATTCAAATAAACATGAGAGAATCTTTTTCTATAATTTAAATATGAATATCAGTAGTCTTATACATATAACATTATAATACAAAAGAATCATAGGAACAAAAAAAAGAGTACACAATATCACAATCTTGAAGAATGAATAACCAAATTTAGTTCCTGAAGAGACCAACAAATGATAAAAGCATAGACGAGCCAATCACAACTCCAGACATCGGGAAAGAAAATGCCGCTCCAGCGTCAGGAGATGGCGCGGGGGCGGTTGCTTGAGCTGACACTGCAGCCACCGCGGAAAGCGCCACGATAGCAAAAACTGAAGCTTTCTTCACAATGCTAACTTGGGCCATTTTTATAAATGAAACTGTTTTATGTGATTGTGAAGAAAAATGGTTTAGGAGACGTTAGAGGCTTGTGTTTGTGAGTGAATTATTTGTGGTGTGGTGTTATGGTTTTTATAGGGCAAAAATAAAAGTTACAGGTTGTTTCATTCTCTTTTTAGGGTGGAGTCCCTCATTTAACGGTCAAACTAATGAAAATATCGGTCAATGGACCAAACCCAATATGGGTTGAAACCACAGGGAGAGGATCCGAGAAAAAAAAAGTATAGGGACTATTTCTGTTAAACCCGACAGACCACAGGGACCATTTATGCAATTAACTCTATAAATAATTTTAAAAACATTTTCAAATGGAACTACACATTTATCTATTTTTAAATTAGTTTTAACAATTATAAATAGTTTTTAAAACAATTTAAAATGAAAATATACATTAGCGACGACTCTTGTCGTCGCTAAAAGTTTGGTTGATTTTTTTTTTATTTCGTGGGTTTTTAAAAAACAAAAAAAAAAATTGATTATACCTTTTGCGACGACGGCCGTCGACGCTAAAAGTGAGGGTCTATTGTTTGACCATAGAAAAGTTGAAAATGGTGAGCCCCCATTGCTCCTTTAGCGACAACTTGGGTCGTCTCTAAATTTCCTCCCTCTCCAAAAGTCTTTATTGGTGTAGTGTAAAAGCAAACCACATTTTTCCTTCTAATATAGAATGTGTAAAATATTTCCTACTGTTGTTTTCTCAAGCATCAATAGTTGTGCTTGACTTATTTTCACAAAGCAAACTCTTTCTTTTCTTCTTGGTAAAACACATTAGTTTACACATTTGTTGAATGGTTGACAAGAACATTATGTTGAAATGTTATCTAAGATCATATCAGCTCAAGCCATCGGCAAGTGAATCAACATGCCTTAACATTTTTTCAACAAATAAAAGTTAAAAAAGCACAAGAAACACTATTAATCGCTTATGCGATTTTGCTTTTCAAAAAAAATCCCTTATGTGATTTTAAGTTATCTTTTCCTTACTTACACATGTTACGTTTGTACTAATTTTTTTCCCAACCGCTTATACATATGTGTCTTTCTAACGGTCTTTAATAATATATAAAATCATTATCTACATTTTCATTTCTTTAATATACTCGTGAATTTCACAGGTCTTTTAGCTAGTGGATAGATATAAATCATTATCTACATTTTCATTTTCCATAATATCTAAAAGGAAAGTAAATAATATCAAACAATAACCATAATATTAGCACAATTTAGTTTGTGATACGACCCCTGTTTGGGGTGTATCATGGATAGGGCACCCACTTTTAGCGTGTCGCTTGCCTTTTTCCCGGTTAAGAATATAGAGAAGAAGACGAGACAGTTTGCACCACTTTTAGCGTATGCGAGCTCCTTAAGAAAATAGAGAAGAAGACTAGAATTGTTCTTTAACTTTGATTGATTGATAATAATGAAAGAGTACAAAGACTATTTATAATAGCTAAATGAGCCATGGGCTTATTATGGCTATTATGACTTTCCTAAACGTATAGTCAAACGTATTAAATACGAAGACTTTCTTAAACACATAGTCATACATATTAAATAATTTCCTAACATGACCTAATCAATGACTTTCCTAAAAATAATAAACTACAATAGTTATCCTAACCGTGGGTGTATCATTCTTCGCCCCTTCACAACTACCTTGCCCTCAAGGTGGTGTCTTGAAAACAATCTTGATTTCGGGATCCCAAATAGTTATACCCCGATCGCTGCCAAATGTTGCCAAAATAGTTGGTTCTCCTTCCCTTTTAGAATCTCTCTCCACCTTCCAATCTTCCGATTCATTATCTAATTCCTTCCAATTTCCCAAACTTCTCTGCTCTGACAATGCATCAACCATATCTCCTTGAAACTCCTCTGAAAAGCCGACCACCACCTCATTTTCGATACCGTTGTTCACTACTTCCTCTGCGGGTGTCTCTGGACCTAAAGTTTCTGAATCATTACAACCATTGCTGCCAAAAGTGTCGGCAAAAATTTATGGTTTGGCGTCATCTTTTTCTTCAAAAATTTCATTCAGGTCATCTTGGTATTCATGTTGCTTGTGTTCTTCAGAAGTAGCAACCATACTTGTTTTGACAGCTTCTACCTTGTTCGGCTTAGGGTGAGTTGTTTCCTCAAGATCTTAAAGTTGTGCTTCCGCTACGCAGGCTAATGCAAAAGCCTCGCCTAAAGTGGTAGGGTTTGACCATAAAAGTGCACGTATTAGTGCCGGTTTAAGTCCAAAAGTATAAATCGATGCAAGTAAAGATTCAGATTTTCCTGTTACTTGACTTATAAGCATCTCAAACTCTTTCTGGTATTCGGCCATCGTACCCCTTTCTATGAAGAGCCTAGATAGTGCATATTTGGCGTCAGGATCGTTTTCGTTCGATGCCATGAACAATAACTCAAGAATTTTTTTTGTGGAACTTTAAATCGAAACCCTGTCAACGAAAGCTCTCAATAAAAGCACCAATTGATACTACCCTATTCGGTGTGTATCGGGATAGGGCACTACTTTTAGCTGTGCTTTGCCTCCGTGATAGAATATAGAGAAGAAGAAAAGATAGATTTGCACCACTTTTAGCGTGTGCAAGCTCCTTAAGAAAATAGAGAAGAAGACTAGAATTGTTCTTTAACTTTGATTGATTGATAATAATGAAAGAGTACAAAGACTATTTACAATAGCTAAATGGGCCATAGGCCTATTATGGCTATTATGACTTTCATAAACATATAGTCAAACGTATTAAATGCGAAGACTTCCTTAAACACATAGTCAAACATATTAAATACTTTCCTAACATGACCTAATCAACGACTTTCCTAAACATAATAAACTACAATAGTTATCCTAACGTGGGTAGTTGATACGACCCTGTTCGGGGTTGTATCGGGATAGGGCACCACTTTTAGCGTGTGCTTGCTCCGTAAGAATATAAAGAAGAAGAAGAGATAGATTTGCACGACTTTTAGCGTGTGCGAGCTCCCTAAGAAAATAGAGAAGAAGACTAGAATTGTTCTTTAACTTTGATTGATTGATAATAATGAAAGAGTATAAAGACAATTTATAATAGCTAAATGGTCCATGGGCCTATTATGGCCATTATGACTTTCTTAAACATATAGTCAAACGTATTAAATACGAAAACTTTCTTAAACACATAGTAAAACATATTAAATACTTTTCTAACACGACCTAATCAATGACTTTCCTAAACATAATAAACTACAATGGTTATCCTAACCATGGGTGTATCAGTTTGTATATACTTTGTGATATACCTTAATTATACATATATTCGATCTTTATATATTCAACTACACAATTAGGCATCTTTGTCATTCGTTACAAGCCATTAGGTATTCCAATCTAAGATGTCCATGAGAGTCGGAGAAACTGCTGTTGGTATTGATTCTTGGAACGATGTATTCTTGTTGGCTGATGGTTGATAAACACCAATAACCGTGTGGAGGATTGATTCCTAATGACAAGGTAACAAGATTACACATCATGTGTTGGCTTGGGGGATATGGGTACGTAATAAATTTGGTTGGTGAGGCTGCAAAAAATCAAATAAACAGGAACCCTAAAAACACTATTTTTGGTGAGTTCTTTTTTATATATATTCCACAAGTAAGTAAAAGAAGTATATCGTAGGTTTAACCATTTAACCTTCTGTTTGTGTCTAATCTTGTAATTTAATTCGGTTGAAAATGATGTTAATCTGGGTATAAATGGTGGGATTCAAATCTGACCAATAAAAAGGCCAATTTTAGTAGATCCCCGTTCTGGAATGCGAAGTCTAGTAGTACTAACACTACCCCTATTATTGAAAAAATTGATAAAATGGAATGGCTTATTATTGATGTGACGACTACCTTTGTGGATGATGAGGGTATTCCACTGAAAAGGGTTGATTCTTCATGTGATCATGATAGTGATGATGAAGTTATCGGTTGATAACGATATGTCTAATTTTCTGGCTCAGGGATGTTGGCTATGGTACTAATAGTGAGGGACGAACCCACATAGGTGTCGGGCGTGGCACGGTCTATACCTATTTTAGGTCACGCAGTGCAATTTTTTTTTTCAAAGTTGATATTTTTTTTGTATGTGCAACCCACAAAATTTTGTGCTACTTTAGTTTCTTATGGTGTAACTTTTATTGGTCCAACATTTTCTTTATGCAACACCCCATTGAAAATCCTGGGTCCGTCCATGCTAATAGTCTATTAGAACAATGGAAGGATTCTTATGGGAATGGGGAATACGATTATGACCCATATGACGATGATATGTATGAAGGCCAGGTATCTTGACAGTGTGCTGAATAATTTAGATTATCGTAGTCTGGAGGTGTGAGAAAAAAATAATTTTTTGATTTCTTAGGTCTCTTTGTGTTCTTTCTTTAAAGAAGTGGTTTTGCCGCCTATGTAATGGGCGGACCATGCCCTCATCCTTTGTACTATTCTTGGTGTAATAAAACTTACCGGGGAAACCTTTACACAAAAAAATAAAAAATCTTGTAATTTAATTTTATTCCTAATATTTGGTTTTTTTGTCAATTTCTTGTAGATGTTGAACGTTTAATAGGAAGTGGATTCAATGGCAGTAAAGTGCATGAGGTCATCGAGTCATGGCCTTTTAAGGTAATTGAAGGGTCTGGGGGAAGCCATTGCTTGTATTTGAACACGAGTCACAAGAAAAGATATTTTCACCACAAGACATATCAGCCTTGATTCTAAAAAATTTGAAAGAAATAGCTGAAGCATACCTTGGGACAAAAGTTACAGATGCAGTGATAACTGTCCCTGCATATTTTAATAACGAGTAACGTCAGGAAACCAATGCTGACGGGCAACTAGCTGGCCTTAATGTCATGCGTTTGATTAGTGAGCCAACATCGGCAGCAATTGCATATGGCCTTGATAAGAGTGCTGACATAAACAGTCCTAATGATAAGAATGTTTTCATCTTTGATATGAGTGGAGGAACGTTTGATGTGTCTCTTCTTAATATCAGCAAGGATGGCACCTTTACTGTAAAATCAGTCGGCGGTGACACTCATTTGGGTGGCGAGGATTTTGACAAGACGATGGTAAATTATTGTGTCTACGAATTTAGGAAGAAAGAAAACAAGGATGTGAG
Source organism: Tanacetum coccineum (assembly GCA_026074375.1). Lineage (NCBI taxonomy): Eukaryota > Viridiplantae > Streptophyta > Magnoliopsida > Asterales > Asteraceae > Tanacetum > Tanacetum coccineum. The sequence continues at coordinate 15,256 of BQNB010055459.1, forward strand.
AAAGAATGCAAGAGCAATGATTAGGTTAAAAGTGGCATGTGAGAAAGCAAAGAGAGATTTGTCATCAACTACTATAACATCAATTAAAATTGTCATGGAATAAGGAATTGATTTTTCTATGAAAATAACTAGGGCGCAAATTTGTGGAGCTAAAAACTCAGATGTTCTTTAATAAGTTCATTGAGCATGTGGAGAGTTGTTTGAGGATGGGAATATGGAAGTTAGATTGTTGAGTGTTGTTGTTCAGAGTGTTGGTGGAGTGATCACGGATTCAATAGATACAACAAATGCTTCATGGAATTCTTTGGCGGAAAGCACTTTGTAGAGCATTAATGTGGATGAAGCAGGTAGCATATGTGTGCAGCATTGTTTGCTGAAACTCAAGTGGTCATGGAAAAAAAAAGTGATGGAACTGTACTACTAGATGTGCTCCTTTTCCTTGGCATAAAAGTTCCATGGAGTATTATGCATGTGATGATCTGGAAATGGGGACTAATTCGCATTGTCTACTGCTACTTATGTATAAACAAAAGCCTAAGGCTAAACTTTGTTAGGATAGATTAGTTGTAACAGTCATTCGTGAAAGTTAGTTAGTGGAATTAGTTAGTTAGTTAATTCGGTTATGTTTATACCGAACAGACATAATGGTTCGCCTGTGAACCTATATATACAGCATACATATTATGTTCAAATGTCAGACGATATACACATTATTATTCAGTAAATTTGCAACTTGTATCGACTATACTAGGGACAACAATTGGCATCAGAGCCTATGTTAATTCATACGCTCGTTTGATTCCAAGAACAAGTGAACGAGAAGAAACAAACACGCTGGGAATGGAAGAGTCTCGGTGGGAAAGTGTTGTTTTCAAAACAGAAAAATGACACCTGAATAATTTGGAAGCGCAAGGGAGATAGTGCACGATCAGAACTTGTGTAAAGTTGCAAACGTGAACACCAAACGTATTGGTGGAGACTTTGTTAGGGACTACAGGGACGCGACAACAAAGGGAAGAAAAACAATGTTGTATAGGACTTTGTGGGATTGCTGGAACGCGACACAAAGGGAGAAAAGGAAAACATACTTAACGCTTTTGAATAAAATAGCGTTGGTATTCGAAGGGATAAAGGCTAGCCAGGAAGACTTCTGTGGATTGCTTGTTTGTAACGCAACATAGAAGGAAGAACTTTGTGGGTAACGTGGTTAAGAAACGAGAACAAAGAAAAGAATTCTAGGACACGGTTGTGGAGCACGAATTCAAGTCGACGCAAAAAGGAAACAACAACATGAGAACAAGTTAGTAACACCAGAAGGAAAAGAAGATACTCGTTTGGTTTGTGGGTAAAATCGAATTCGACACACAAAAGGGAAAAGGAAGCCGAGAACCATTTTTGTGAATTACGAATTGATTTGGAGACAAAAAAAACAACAACGAGATAACGACAATATTTGTGGTGAACATCGAAAGGAAAAAACATAAGTTTGTTGGATTTCGAGTGTAACTAACGAAAAGAAAAGGAACCGAGAAAATGCCGACACAGTGGCGAGATAATCGTTTACATACGGACACAAAGGGATCCGTTATGTTTTAACACAACATTACGGTTAGAAATCAAAATTTCTAGATTTCTATCATATTATTAGTATAGAAATATTATTTTCATATTACTAGGATTCCCAAAAACTATCTTTGTTCCCATAATACTAGGAGATACCATATTAGTAAGAAAATCCCATACGTTAGAAAGTGAAGATCATACGCACAAATAGGATGACTATTGAAGATCTTAATAACGCCTTGATAACACAAAAACCCGTAGCACCAATCACTCACTATCAATGCCCCACGTTAAAATTAATAAATTACACCGTTTGGGCTATCCAAATTAAAGTTATACTTGAAGCACACGGTTTATGGGAAATAATAGAACCTAAGGAAAATACGCAAGCAGATGAGAAAAAGGATAAGGCAATGATTGCCTTTCTATATCGAGCGTTGACCGAAGACGTGATATTACAAGTCGCGGGTTGTGAAACAACGAAGGAATTATGGGAATCGCTAAAGAAGAGACATGTTGGAGAAGAGAAAGTGCAGCAAGCACGGTTACAGTCATTGATGATTGGATTTCAAACACTTCAAATGACGGAAGACGACACAGTGGATGCATTTACGGCTAAACTAAACGGCTATGCCACCAAGGCAAAAGAATTAGGAAAGACACTTGATGAATCACTTTTAGTACGAAAACTATTAGACTCCACACCAGATAGATTCATCCAAATAGTAGCATCCATAGAACAAACAAATGATCTTGATGACATTACCCTAGACGAGATCATTGGAAAACTCATGGCATTTGAGGAAAACATAAAACATCGAAAGGGGGATCATGTAGAAAGCCAGGATAAACTTTATTTTCGTTACATGGGGAAAAACTACGAGAGGAGGAAGACGATTTGGTGAATCGAAGAGGTAGAACCAAACTTTTCACGGAGGAAACTGGCAACGTAATAGAATGAATAGTACGACTCAAAGAAGGTAAGCTCAACGTTACAAAGGAAAACCCAAAGTGGAATAAAGCGTGAGTGGGGATTGGAGCAAAATAATGTCACAAGTGTAGGAAATTTTGGGACATTTTAGAAAGGACTGCAAAGAATCATCAACTCTTAGGACATCAAACCTTATAGTTGAAGGGACGGAAGAACCATCACTATTAATGGCCACACACGAAACTAAACACAAGGAAATTCTGTTGAACGAAGGACAAATTCAACCCGGAAAATATGCTACAACAGATGCAAGCATATGGTATTTAGATAATGGTGCAAGTAACCATATGACGGGAACTAAGAGTCATTTTAGGGATATTGACGAAAGTACAACTAGACGCGTTCGTTTTGGAGATGGATCGTATGTAGAGATAAAAGGAAGAGGCTCTATATTGTTAGGATGTAAGAACCATGAACAAAAGATAGTATCGGATGTATACTACATTCCAAAACACAAGAGCAACATACTTAGTTTAGGATAACTTACCGAGATAGGTTGTAAGATCATCATGGATGGAAACAAACTCACTTTGTATGATAATAATAAGAAGTTGTTGATGAAGGTTGAAAGATCTAAGAATCGACTTTACAGTATTAGACTACAAATAGAAGCACCCATATGCCTCTTAGCAAATGTAGATAACCAAGCATGGTTATGGCACACTAGATTAGGTCACCTAAATTTTGACAACATAAACAAGATGATAAGAAAGGATTTAGTAGAAGGAATACCAAGAATAAATCATGCAGGACAAATTTGTGATGCATGTTTGTTAGGAAAACACAGTAGGACACCATTTCCAAATCAAGCTAAATTCATATCCAAAAACCCGTTGGATTTAGTATATGGAGATCTTTGTGGCCCTATAAGTCCAGCCACACACTCCAGAAAGAAACTTTTTTTCTTATTAGTAGACGACTGTACACGTTTTATGTGGGCTTACTTTTTGACATCGAAAGATCAAGCATTTGACACTTTCAAGGAATTTAGACAACGGATTAAAACGGAAATCAGGTTGAAATTAAGGATGCTAAGAACCGATAGGGGAGGTGAGTTCACATCAAATGAATTCACCAAATACTGTAAAGAGCATGGAATAGCACGACAATTGACGACACCTTAGTTCCTTATTAACAAAATTGGAGTTGGCGGAAAGGAGAGAATAGAACAATGTATCTCTATAGGAGTATGATGAAAGAATTGAAGATACCACTTAAACTTTTGGGCGGAAGGTTTCAGACACACCATATACATATTAAATAGGGTACCACAAGAGCCTGATAGATAAAAACTCCTATGAGGCACTCTACAACAGAGAAAACAAATTTGGAAAAACCTAAGGATATTCTGGATGCAAGGCTTATGCCATAAAATAACAATCCTCTATTTGCGGAAAAGCTGGATGGATAGAGAAGCTACCCTTGGTTACTTACGCGTAGAGGAAGGATCAAAAGCATACAGACTATATGATCCAAAAGGAAAAAGGAAACATGTTAGCAGGGATGTAAAGTTTATGGAAACAAAACCATGGGATTGGGATAACAACAGAGAGGAAACAAGTACACAAGGCTCTTTCTGGGCAAGTTTTATGGTAGAAGGAGTCGACAATGGAAACACTACACAAGTCAACTCAGAAAACAATGACAATACCTATCAGGAACAAGAACTAATTACTGCTCCAGACTCTCCAATCACCCCACCAACATACAATTACAACCCACACTTGGAAGAGGCAGAAGAAGCTACTAGTAGTTCTACAAAGAGATCAGAAAATGGATTTGATGATACACCAGTACGAGGTTTCAAAGATTTAACAGAAATATATGGAGATGCTACGTATGAAGTGAAACGATTAAATCTGTTGTATTTATCAATAAGAAGAACCAGTGGTAACTACAAGGAGGCATCAACAGATAAGAAGTGGATTGAGGCCATAGAGATTGAACTGGATTTAATCAACAAGAATAACAATGACTTTACTACTTTGCCATGAATCAAAGGCATTGACTCAAATGGGTTTTACAAGGACCAGAGGGATGCAAAAGGAGTCATCATTAAATACAAAGGCAAGATTTGTGGTAAAAGGATATGTACAAAGACAAGGAATAGACTTCGAACGAAGTATTTGCAACAGTTGCACGCCATCGCGATCAGTTCGTTTTATTGCCAATAAATCAGAAGGCAATAGGACTCAAATGGGTTTACAAAGCCAAGAGGGATGCAAAAGGAAAGATCATTAAATACAAGGCATGGTTAGTAGCAAAAGGTTATGTACAAGAACAAGGAATAGACTTCAGGGAAAGTCTATAAGCTCACTAAAGCTCTGTATGGCTTAAGACAAGCACCACGAGCTTGGAATATGAAACTTGATCAAACCTTGAAGTCATTAGACTTTAAGAAATGTAATCTCGAACAAGCAGTTTACACAAAGAGAAGCAAGACTTCTACACTTATAGTTGGAGTTTACGTAGATGATTTGATAATCACGGGCACTCCAAGAAAGGAAATCGACTTGTTTAAATCCCAGATGGAAGACAAATTTGAAATGAGCGATTTAGGATTGTTAGCTTATTACCTTGGGATAGATCTTAAAAGAAACAAGTATGATGGAAAGTAATGACACGAAAAAACCAATGGATCCTGGTACTAAGTTGGTCAAGGCGGAAGATGGAAACTCAGTTGACGCAACTTATTACCGAAGTTTAATTGGAAGTCTCAGGTATCCACTACATACTAGACCAAATCTTAGTTACTCAGTCGGACTACTCAGCAGATTTATGCAAGACCCAAAGGATCATCATCTGAAGGCAATAAAGCAAGTAATCCGATACATCAAAGGAACAAAAGAGCATGTCATTATATACAAGAAAGAAGGCGGATGCAAGGAAAAGGAACTACCGGAATAGTATTTTATTTTGGAGAATCACCTATTACCTGGTGCACGCAGAAGCAACCAACAGTGGCACTCTTATCATGTGAGTCAGAATTCATGGCAGCTACTGGAGCAGCATGTCAAGCTTTATGGTTAAAACGGCTACTTAGTGAAATAACGGGTTGGGATGAGGAAAGAATAACATTAAAAGTAGATAACATCTCAGCAATAGCACTCGTCAGGAACCCGGTTTTTCATGGAAGAAGTAAGCATATCGACATTCGCTATCATTTTATTCGTGAATGCGTAGAGAATGGACACATCAATGTGGAACACGTCAGTGGAGAATTACAAAGAGCAGATATATTAACTAAAGCTTTACCAAGACTAAAGTTTGTCACCATGCGACAAATGCTCGGAGTTCAAGATCTAGGACGAAGCAACGATCAAGATTAAGGAGGAGAATGTGGACATAATCTCGACATTGCTCCTGCTACTTATGTAATAAACAAAAGCCCAAAGGGCTAAACTTGTTAGTTAGTTAGTTAATAACCGAATAGCGGTTGAAGGTAGTTATAAAGTTAGTTACAGGAAGTTATACCTGTTGGTGAAAAGACATAATGGTTCGATCAAGGAAAAGGAACTACTGGAATAGTATTTTATTTTGGAGAATCACCTATTACCTAGTACACGTAGAAGCAACCAACAGTGGCACTCTCATCATGTGAATCAGAATTCATGGCAGCTACTGGAGCAGCATGTCAAGCTTTATGGTTAAAATGGCTACTTAGTGAAATAACAGGTTGGGAAGAGGAAAGAATAACATTAAAGGTTGATAACATCTCAGCAATAGCACTCGTCAGGAACCCAGTTTTTCATGGAAGAAGTAAGCATATCGACATTCGCTATCATTTCATCCGTGAATGCATAGAGAATGGACACATCAATGTGGAACACATCAGTGGCGAACTACAAAGAGCAGATATATTAACTAAAGCTTTACCAAGGCTGAAATTTGTCACTATGCGTCAAATGCTCGGAGTTCAAGATCTAGGACGAAGCAACGATCGAGATTAAGGAGGAGAATGTGGACTTAATCCCGCTCATTGTTCGGTGTATATGTAACAAACGAAAAGTCTAAGGGCTAAACTTGTTAGTTAGTTAGTTAATAACCGTTATTCGGTTATTGGTAGTTAGAAGTTAGTTATGGTAGTTTAGTTATTCGGTTGTACCCTTTCACGAAGGGACACAATGGTTCGCTGTGAACCTTATAAATAGAAGCACATGTATACGTTGAATGGTAAGATCAATAATACAATTATTATTCAGTAAACTATCTTGCAACTTGTATCGTTTAGGGACAACAATTGGTATCAGAGCCTACATACGCTCGTTGATTCCAAAACAGTGAACGAAAGAAAACTTATACGCCGGTCAAGAGAACTCGGTGGAACACGTAATCAAAATAAACAACAAACCTGAATAACAATTGGAAACGTTGGAGACGGTAGTGCACGATCAGAACCAACGGAAGTTGCAACAACTTCAGTCTACTCTTGAAGAAGAAGAGGAACACGTGAACGATTGAAGGATTATACGGCCAAGAATACACCAAACGATTTGGTGGAGAACTTTTGTGGGGGACTGCTATTGAATAGCGACACAGAAAAAAGGAATACGGTTGTGATATAACACAACGGTCAGGTTAGAAATCTGAATTTCTTGGATTTCTATCATACTAGTAGTATAAATCTCTATTTCCCGTACTATTAGGAATTCCCAAACTTCAGTATATATTACTCGTTCCCATACTATTAGGAAATCCCATACTAGTAGGAAATCCCATACGTTAGAAAGTGAAGATCATACGCACAAATAAGATGTCTGGTGAAGATCTGAGTAGCGCTTTGATAACACCAAAACCCGTAACACCAATCACCCACTATCAATGCCCCACGTTAAAATTAACAAACTACACCGTTTGGGCTATCCAAATTAAAGTTATACTTGAGGCACACGGATTATGGGAGATGATAGAACCTAAGGAAAATACGCAAGTAGATGAGAAAAAGGATAAGGCAACGACTGCTTTTCTATACCAAGCGTTGACCGAAGATGTGATACTACAAGTCGCGGGTTGTAAATCAGCAAAAGAACTATGGGAATCGTTAAAGAAGAGACACGTTGGAGAAGAGAAAGTGCAGCAAGCACGCCTACAATCTTTGATGATTGGTTTTCAAACACTCCAAATGAAGGAGGACGACTCAGTGGATGCATTTACCGCTAAACTAAACGGCTATGCCACTAAGGCAAAAGAATTTGGAAAAACTTTGGATCAATCACTTTTAGTACGAAAATTATTAGACTCCACACCAGATAGGTTCATTCAAATCGTCGCATCCATAGAACAAAACAGTGATCTTGACGAAGTTACCTTAGATGAGATCATTGGAAAACTCAAAGCATTTGAGGAAAGAATAAAACTTCGAAAAGGAGGACAAGTAGAAAGCCAGGAAAACTTACTATTCGCACAAGGCGAACACTCGAAAAGGGGAAGGCGATTCGGTAATCGCGGAGGTAGATCAAACTTTTCACGAGGAAACTGGCAACATAATAAGAATAAATATGACTCGAAGGAGGAAGGCTCAACTCACAAAGAAAAATCAAACACAAAGTGGAATAAGCGTGAGTGGGACATGAGCAAAGTACAATGTCACAAGTGTAGGAAACTTGGACATTTTAGAAAGGACTGCACCCAATCATCGACAACATAGGAACAATCAAACCTTATCCAAGAAGACGAAGAACCATCATTATTAATGGCAACACACGAGACTAAACACGAAAAAGTGATGTTGAATGAAGGACAAATTCAACCCGGAAAGTATACTACAACAGATGCAAGTATCTGGTACTTAGATAATGGTGCAAGTAACCATATGACGGGGACTAAGAGTCACTTCAGGGATATTGACGAAAACATAACAGAACGTATTTGTTTTGGTGATGGATCATATGTAGAAATAAAAGGAAAAGGCTCTATATTATTAGGATGTAGGAATCACGAATAAAAGATTGTATCAGAAGTATACTACATTCCAAACCTCAAGAGCAACATACTAAGTCTATGACAACTCACAGAGATAGGATGTAAAATCATCATGGATGGAAACCAACTAACTTTGTATGATAGGAATAAGAAGTTGTTGATGAAGATTGAAAGATCTAATAATAGACTTTATAGCATTAAACTGCAAATAGAAACACCCATATGCCTCTTAGCAAATGTAGATAACCAAGCATGGTTGTGGCACGCTAGATTATGTCATCTAAACTTTGAAGACATCAATAAGATGACAAGGAAGAGTCTAGTGGAAGGAATACCAAGAATAAATCATGCAGGACAGATTTGTGATGCCTGCTTATTAGGAAAACACAGTAGGACACCATTTCCAAGTCAAGCTAAGTTCAGGTCTAAGAACCCTTTGGATTTAGTATATGGAGACCTCTGTGGCCCTATAAGTCCAGCCTCACACTCCGGAAAGAAACTCATTTTCTTGTTAGTGGATGACTGTACACGATTTATGTGGGCCTACTTTCTGACATCGAAAGATCAGACATTTAACACTTTCAAGGAGTTTAGACAACAGATTGAAATGGAAATGAGAACAAAATTAAGGATGCTAAGAACAGATAGGGGAGGTGAGTTCACATCAAATGAATTCACCAAGTACTGTAAAGAGAATGGAATAGCACGACAATTAACGGCACCTTACTCACCACAACAAAATGGAGTTGTGGAAAGGAGAAATAGGACAGTGCTATCTACTACTAGAAGTATGATGAAAGCAATGAAGTTACCACTAAATTTTTGGGCGGAAGCAGTCAGACACGCCATATACATACTAAACAGGGTACCTACAAGAGCCCTGGTAGATGAAACTCCATATGAGGCACTATACAACAGAAAACCAAATCTGGAAAATCTAAGGATATTCGGATGCACAGCTTATGCCAAAATAACAATACCTCATTTGCAAAAGCTGGAAGATAGAAGCATACCCATGATCTACTTAGGCATAGAGGAAGGATCAAAAGCATACAGACTATATGATCCAAAAGGAAATAGGAAACATGTTAGCAGGGATGTAAAGTTTATGGAAACAAAACCGTGGGATTGGGATAACAACAGAGAGGAAACCAGTATACAAGGCTCGTCTTGGGCAAGTCTTGTGGTAGAAGGATTCGACAATGGAAACACTACATCAGTCAACTCAGGAAATAATACAGATAACCATCAGGAACAAGAACCAATTACTGCTCCAAACTCTCCAATTACCCCACAAACATACACTTACAACCCAAACTCAGAAGAGGAAGATGCTAGCTACTACTAGTTCGACGAAGAACTCAGGAAATATATTTGATCATGTACCAGTACGAGGTTTCAAGGACTTAGCTGAAATATATCAGAATACACAAGAAGTTGAAACTGAAAGTCTGCTATTTACGGAAGAAGAACCTTGTAACTACAAGGAAGCATCAACAAGAATAATACTTGGACTCTTACTACTTTGCCTACAAATCATAAGGCAATAAGACTCAAATGGGTTTTCAAGACCAAGAGGGATGCAAAAGGAGAAATCATCAAATACAAAGAAAGATTAGTAGCAAAAGGATATGTACAGGAACAAGGAATAGACTTCGACGAAGTATTTGAACCAGTTGCACACATCGAGATAGTTCGTTTGATTTTAGCACTGGCTGCATACCATGAATAGCAAGTTTATCATTTGGATGTCAAATCAGCATTTTTACATGGAGAATTGAAGGAAGAAGTCTACGTTACACAACCTGAAGGTTTCATACAACAAGGAAAATCAGGGAAAGTTTACAAGCTCACGAAAGCATTATATGGCTTAAGGCAAGCACCACGAGCTTGGAACATGAAACTTGATCAAACCTTAAAGTCGTTAGGCTTTAAGAAATGTAATCTCGAACAAGCAGTTTACACAAAGAAAAGCAAGACTTCCACACTAATAGTTGGAGTTTATGTTGATGACTTGATAATCACGGGCACTCCAAGGAAGGAAATAGATTTGTTCAAATCCCAGATGAAAGACAAATTTGAAATGAGCGACTTAGGATTGTTGGCTTATTACCTCGGGATCGAAGTTACTCAGAAAGGAGGAGAGATTACAATCAAGCAAACAGGTTACATCAACAAAATCTTAAAAGATGCAAATATGATGGAAAGTAATGACACGAAGATACCTATGGATCCGGGTACTAAGTTGGTCAAGGCGGAAGATGGAAACTCAGTTGACGCAACTTATTACAGAAGCTTAATTGGGTGTCTCAGGTATCTACTACATACTAGACCAGATCTAAGTTACTCAGTCGGACTACTCAGCAGATTTATGCAAGAACCAAAGGATCACCACTTGAAGGCAATAAAGCAAGTAATCCGATATATCAAAGGAACAAAGGAGCATGGAATTATATACAAGAAAGACGGCGGCTGCAAAATTACAGGTTATAGTGACAGTAGTTATGGAATCAATACTGATCAAGGAAAAGGAACTACTGGAATTGTATTCTACTTTGGAGAATCACCTATTACCTGGTGCACTCAGAAGCAACCAACGGTAGCACTCTCATCATGCGAATCAGAATTTATGGCAGCTACTGGAGCAGCATGTCAAGCTTTATGGTTAAAATGGCTACTTAGTGAAATAACGGGTTAGGAGGAGGAAATAATAACATTAGAGGTTGATAACATCTCAACAATAACACTCGTCAGGAACCCAATTTTTCATGGAAGAAGTAAGCATATCGACATTCGCTATCATTTCATCCGTGAATGCATAGAGAATGGACACATCAATGTGGAACACATCAGTGGCGAACTACAAAGAGCAGATATATTAACTAAAGCTTTACCAAGGCTGAAATTTGTCACTATGCGTCAAATGCTCGGAGTTCAAGATCTAGGACGAAGCAACGATCGAGATTAAGGAGGAGAATGTGGACTTAATCCCGCTCATTGTTCGGTGTATATGTAACAAACGAAAAGTCTAAGGGCTAAACTTGTTAGTTAGTTAGTTAATAACCGTTATTCGGTTATTGGTAGTTAGAAGTTAGTTATGGTAGTTTAGTTATTCGGTTGTACCCTTTCACGAAGGGACACAATGGTTCGCTGTGAACCTTATAAATAGAAGCACATGTATACGTTGAATTATAAGATCAATAATACAATTATTATTCAGTAAACTATCTTGCAACTTGTATCGTTTAGGGACAACACAACCACTGTGGACTCTAAATTGCGTACAAAAAATGGTAAAATTGCGAAGTCAACACTTCCAGCTACTAGGAACAACTAAGGCAGCTAACAAACATAAATGAGTATTAGAAGATGCTACCGGTCGATGATAAACAAACAAAATTTTCCAAGGATATGATTGTTGCTAACACAATAACACAAAGTGAAGAAAACAATCTCACATCCATAGAAACTACAGGTGTCAAAGAGGTAGAAATGGTAGATGCAGAATCCACACAAGGGTCTGTTAAACAAGGTATTAAAGAAGTTGAGATAAAAGATGCCGAGATTGTATTGAATGAAACATGTATCGAGGAAAATATTACTAAAGATGAGCGTCCTGTAGATGTTCGTGATGCAAAGGCTAAGTTGGAGGTTGACGTGAAAGTAAAGAAAATGGATCAAGGGGATTCGAAAGAGAATAGTAAAGTTGACAACTATACCCAGACCGCGGCTCGGGTGAGTTGCCCATGATCTTGGTTTTCCTTTTAGTGGCTCTTTACGACTTACTATCTATTAGGTTTTCGATATATGTCTGTTAGAGTAGTATAATGTATTATTATTTGATGTTATTTTTTATTCAAAATTAATATTTAACATTTAACACGCCAAAGGCTTTTTTGTATTATAATGTTGACTTTTAAAAAAGTGCAGATGGTTATTGCTATGTGGAAAGCGACTTCAGGTTGTGGGAAATACAACGAGCCGCCTGTCCTTGGTTGTCAGCGGTTCCAAATGGGGTGTCAATCTGCTGGGTGGAAGGTTACGTGCCAGTGTTCCATTAAACGCACAGACACTGATGATGTGGACAACGTTGGGGTCAACCACAATTTTCATAGCCAGTCTGCACCGTCTACTTATGTTCACACTGAAAGTGAGTCTTCTTCTTCCTTTTATTTTTTCTGTGCCTGTTGTTTCTTATTGTTGTGGGCCATTTTTTAGAGTATCTTTTCTGCCTCATCGAAACCAAATCTTAGGAAGTATTAGACTCCTTTTTTATATAGAAGCATGGTGTTTATATGCTGATTAAGAAGCATTAGAATTTGTGTGATTATGCAGGTGTATTGGATTGTTAGTGTATGTGCAGGTTCTTTCTCTTGGGGCCTTGTTGGTGGAGAAGGTGCATGTCCAAAAGTCAGCGAGCGATCGCTCAACAATGAATATGACCAAAGTAATGGAAATGCATACCAGGTATAATATGTTAAAAACTTTAAACAACTTTGAAAAATAGTGTAGTCCTTTTTTCTGTGTTTCGTTAATTGAAGTAATTACATGTAAAGTTATCTTTAAGGAGTCTGGCACGTTCAATAGGGATCTACCCTTAAACAACTGAAGGAAATAAAATTTACACAAAGTAAGAACTAGAGAGAGAAAGCTAGAGAGAGAGTGGAAGGGAGAAAACACTAAGAAAACACACACACATGTATGTGTGTAAAATGCATTCAACCAATACCCTCTTCATGTGTGGAGAGGGTTTATATAGTTACAAGGGATGGGCTAGGCTTGGCTTTTCTTAGGCTTTCCATAAGTCGGCCCAGTTAGCTTCCTAACTATTACATGATATTGTCTAACTATTACAAAGGCTCGTGAGATCGATAATGATCGTCACTTCACTAAAAACTGTATTTCTAACAATCTTCCCCTAAGGGACGATTGTTGAGATCTCCTAAATGATCAACACTTTTTGTATTTCTAACAATCTCCCCCTAGGGGTGATCATAGAGATCTCTTCTTGTGACCTTGATAATTAATCGTTAAGGCTTCTTGTCTTGATCTTGAGTCTTTCTCGTGTAATAGTTGATCTTTTGTTCCTTTGGTCTTGTATCTTCATGTAGTGGTCTTTGATCATTAAGCTTGAGCTTGTTCCTTCATGCTTGATGGACTAGTGATCTTGAGCCTTTATTACTTTATTTTGAACTTCTTAAGATCATAAATCTTACATCATCATTTGATTATCTTGTAATACTTTGCCTTCTTGTATTCTTGTGACTTTGGACCCCTCATTCTTGGTATTATCTTGAAAGCTCGCTAACAATCTCCTTGAATAGACTTTAACTTGATAACTTGATTTCTTCAAGGAAATGTTGATTATATGAGTAGCAGAAAACTTTGTAACTAGAGCTTTCTTGAATACTTGAAACTTTACTTCTTTGAGTATGGGCATGTGGCTATGAATTCGACTCGTCATGGACTAGATACTGCTACCATCAGGAAACATACAAGTTTAGGTTAGTAATAATCACAGATATGGACGAAAGTGTCTTTGTCACTTCGTCGAATAGGGTTGCAATAACCACGGTTCCCCGTTAATCAGTATAAATACTGCCTGTGATCAGGTAGAATTCAAAAGAATCTCCTTGACAGGGTTTCATAGCTGCACTAGCCGTTCTTGTTACCGGAGCGTCTCAAAGCAGACAACACGGTAAGAGTGAATCGGTAGGTTACTATCTTCCCGATTGAGTCGTCAATTCGTGTTCAGCTTTCCTATGTCCAGATACCCTTGTGAGGCTGCCCATGGACATAAGATTGAAAATTGATTTAAGAAAATCAGTTGACGTGTTAATGAGTAAAGAGTTTTCTAACACGCCAAATAGTTTTATCTTTTCAAATTCATTCGTCAATTCATATACTGAACCGATATTGATATTCAGTTATCACAAGTTTGATTCATGTAGAATTGCACAAGTCACCTGCCACTGTGCTTGTTTGATGTTGGCACTGGTAGGATTTCCATCGTCACTGTGAATACTATGAGGTATCACTCTGATGTTCTAGCAATATCACAAGGATAATGCGTAGGACTCTTAGTATCTCACATGTGTTCACAGTGTATGAATCAACATGTATATTTTGGAATTGTGTCCTATGAGATTTATATTGATCTCTGTTGGCTCTAGACTCAATAAGTGCAATTTTGGTTTTAGTAATCGGAGGCTGGAGCTGATTGCCACCTTTTCAATATCATCTAACTCAAAGTGAGAAAGTTGATAGAAATGCATTTATCTCTGTGAGAAATGAAACAAGAGTCTTTTGAGAGACCTTGATTGGCTAGGGAGGGTTGTGCATTGCATCACTGGGTCCATGATGACTATCTTTAATACCAGGCAACATCTTAGTGTTTCTGATAGCATATGCGTTGACCCGGTTTCTGCCTAATTGTAAGGAGGGCTTCTTTGTTTTCACCCTTTATCTTTACATTTCTTTTTCATTCTTCAACCCCTTTAATGCTTACAAAAATTTCATCACTAGCACCTTGTTGGATTTGTTTTAGTGTTAGCTCAGCTTTAGTCCGCATTATTCCCTTTTCTCACTTTACTCCTTTTTTCATATCATACCTAAGGACTTCTAATCTAACTATTGGAATATCCCTGGGTAGATCCCTCTGGTTCTGGCTGGATCGTGGGACTAATACCTATACTTAACCGCCTTATATCTCCATCAAAGTAATTACATGGTCGGTCTTTTGGTATTTCCATAATAGCCAATAAAGTCATTTGAAAATTAATCGAGGTACTTGTGATATAAATATCAAAACATTTGTACCTCGATCGTTTTTACTTTTTTAGAAATGCTCACATGCATATGTGCATCGATACTCAAAAACATTTAACACATACATGGGATGAGCTGCACTTGCATCCAATATGATCACATAAATTACATTTTAGTCCATTTTTCTCCCCTTTAAAAATAGCATACCATATGATGTTTTTGAACACAATTGAATAAAATGGCTATTTGAGATTTGAAAACACATGGGAGAAGATTATTATAGCCTGATTTTGTTGGAACATAGCCTTAAGCTCCCCCTCAATTATTGAGGACCTGATATAGTGTTGAGTACACAATTTTGAAAGATTTTGAATTTATTGAAAAATTCTTGAAAAAATTGCACTCGGACACTATATATTTATTAAGTTGCACTACATTTATACAAGATAAGTTAAGAGACATGACCGATCCTTTTCTAAAACCTGATAGTAACCGATATTGTCACTCTGTCTAAAACAACAATCTTTGGTCAGTCCTATCTTTTTCCTTATAGAAGCTTTTGTAGTTTTCCCTCGAACCCGGAATCCTTTGATGAGTAGATACAAAGAGTTCTTTAGAATAGAATGATGTAAATTGTAACATCAAAGTTAGCTAAGTCCCGAATGTCGATAATTATTCCCTTTAAGTAGCCGAAATGATAACACTAAAGACAACTAAATCCCGAATGTACACACTTCTTTCTGCAAAATACTGACTATCTAAAGGAATCATCATACCTATGTGAACCTCTTTTATCAAATTTTAATACTTCTTTGAGATTAAATTTAGTGGTTAACCATTTGGGGAACTATTAGTGTAAACCGAAACATATCTTCCTTTTTTGGATTCCTAAAACTACATAATTATTTTCAAACAATCCTAAGCCTTTTAGAACTTATGGTGTTGGCAAAATTTCATCGTATGTAGTTTTAATCCTAAGTCACAATCCTTGAGATTATATTTAAATATCTAAAGTTATTAACTTATGAAAATTTAAGCCCTTTGAGCTAAAATAAATTAGCTCCCCCTCAAATTATTATCTATTAAGTTAAAACTTTTTCTCGTATAATTTTTGTGACTTGATTGGAAGATTGTTTTAAAAGATTATTTATTAGCACGTTTTCTCCCCCTCAAACAATGACCCGTTTTTTATTTAAAGAGATGTAGCCGTTATTTGAGTGATAGAAAATATCTTTTGATACCTTTTTTTCAAATTCTTGAAAACACTGATTATGTTTCTTATTCATCCTAAAAATAAGATTTCTCTTATTTTGACAAACAAATGCACTGACACGTACACTTATTTTAAGCAAGCACGGGTTGTGTAGCAAAGTATACACAAGCAATTATATGAGTATGAAGTAATTCATACCCGAGAAAAATCAATTTCCCGTTGTGAGGAAAAGTTATCTTTTTATCGATATACTTTCCTTTAAAATGAAAAGCGGGTAACAATCTGAAATAATTGTAAGCCATATGACATGTTTTGAAAACACTTTACAACTTCTGCTCGAACTTTATTTACAACTCCGTGTCATTGTTAAATGACATTTCTAAAGTCGTAAGTATTATCGATTACAGAAGACATGTCATGAAAACATATTTTTGTATTTTCTATTTTTTGATTTTTATGGTTTTTGTAGGTTTTATATTTTTGTATTTTGTTTTTGTTTTTAAATATTTACAAATGTACATAGGATACATGAAGAATTACCACCATTATTTGTCCTTTGAGATAGTAGATCTCAACCAGACTGTTTCCCACCAAATAGAATCGGATTGTCATTTGCGTCAAAGTAGCACCGAATGGCATGTTCTTGTAGTTGACTTCTTGTTGAAACCGGTCAAGAAGGATCGCCAATAATATTCTCCAATGGGTTATTCTTTGTCAACTTAGCGAGAGTATCAAACGATTGGTTAAGATGATGTAAATTTGATGGAATGACCCCTTGTAAAGTTGTTTATTCAGAACTCAGGTCTGAAGAAAGATTATGAAGGAGGGGTGCATTATTAAATTGTGCATTTTGATGTCCATGAATTTGTTCTTCAACACCTTGATGAATGACTTGAGATTGAAATTCCTGATTTGTTGGTGAAGTACTAGCAATTGATACATATTGATCAACGATAGTTAACGAAGGTGAACCGACTGGATCAACAGCTCTTAGAGCAGTAACAACTACTGGATCTGGAGAAACAGAACATGGTGGAGGATTCAGGTACTCATCAAACAATGGTTGAAACAAGATCTCATAGTCTTTCTTGGATGGTGAAACATAAGGTGTTGGAGAAACTAGGTTTTACACGAGTCCCGAACTGATGTATCCAAGAGTCATTTGATGAAGGTCGAGTCCTGAACCGAGTTGTTCAGAAGTCATTTACCATATGACCGTTTGAGGATGGGAGCACACTTATATTGAAAAGATCTTATCCGAGTTAAACCGTATTGATCTCATTTTATTCACTTTTCTCCCCCTCAAAAAGTGCATATGTTGTTGCCACTTTTGATGAACAAGTGAATAAAAATACAAGCTAATATATGTTTATCTACTTGTTAACTGAACGAGCATGAGAACTTATAAAAGTTGTAGAAAAGACCGCTCGTAAATAAGAAGATTTCTCTTCTTTTGAAGATAAAGCGCACTGAAGCATACACATTTTTTTCTATGAAGAGCGGGGCCTGAAGTGTTGTCTGCAAACGCCATTTGTCATTGAGGAACGAGGTCTGAACTGATGTGAATAGACATCATATATCTTAGATTAGATGTGTAGAACAACCATCCAAGTACCAAGGTACGATTTATATGACTTGCATTGGACACTAGAAGAACATGGAGAAATTGAAACTGTGGATCCCTAATTTTTGTTGGGTTCCGAGCTGTTAGAAGTGCTAGATCCTACAATCTTAGGCGCATTACTCGAACTCACATGTTTTGTTTCTTTGGGTCTCCATTGAGATGTACTACTTGGTTTTATGTTCTTGATTACAGTTAATGTAACAGGTTTCCTACGAGGCACTATTTTAGTATAAGTGAATCTAGTTAAAGGACACGTAGTTCTAACTATAGTGAAAGTTCTTCCTGTATTCCTGTGGGTACCATCTCCCTCGCTTCTCACAAAAAAAAATTTAGATATTTTACGAGTAGGTTTCCATTCTT
Organism: Tanacetum coccineum; assembly: GCA_026074375.1. Taxonomy (NCBI): domain Eukaryota; kingdom Viridiplantae; phylum Streptophyta; class Magnoliopsida; order Asterales; family Asteraceae; genus Tanacetum; species Tanacetum coccineum. The sequence continues at coordinate 33,697 of BQNB010055459.1, forward strand.
TATTTTTAATGCCCTTGACAGACTTAGCTCTAGCACGTGCATTCACATCAGACAAATAATTCACCACACATAGATCACGATTTGCATCAAATAAGCATTTTTTGCATGTAGAGTACACAAATTTAGACATGCTATTTTCTTTATTCAGACTAGGGTTAGCATTTCCTATTGTGGGCTTTTTACACTTTAATATTTTCTGGTGTGCTACTTGATGTTTGAAAAGGATCCTAGTGTTTTTTTTGTAGTAAAGTTAGTTATTCTAGGGATTGATCCGCTAATCATTAGTAGGAACTTTTTACAACTTGTAGAAAGGCAACTTAAAAAAAAGGTTTGTTTAGTGGTCTGGAGTCTTGTGTAGATCTACTCGTTTTTTTGTGTTATTTTATGATGTTGTACTAGTCTTTGCAAAAGTGGCTTTCCTAGCTTTGTTCATTGGTGTGACGGTAACCAACTTCTCACTCTTCAATGGGGAATTGGGATAAGTATCACTAACATATACTGACAACTCCTGAATTTTTTTCGTGTACATACAAGCTGATTACATCAAATAACGTCACTTTTATCGCATTCAATTTTTTCCCATGTATATAAAAAAAAAAAACCCTATTTTGTATAAATTTTGCAAAGGAATTGGTACTTAATCGTTTGTATTTCAAGAATTGCAGTAATTATGGAGTACTTGGTGGAAGATTACAGTTAAAAAGGCACGCCAATTCTGGAGGACCTTAAATGACTGACATCCTATTACGTCGTGAACCATTAAAGGAAGGGAGATTACGCCCGTATCTGTGCCTGCACTTTCACAAAAAAAGAAAAACAAAACCACAAAAAGGGGAATAAAAGATCAATACCCCGTAATCCAAAGGGGAAATCCTATAACGTTTTAGTATTTTCAAGTTTTATAGGAATGCGAATATTCTGGAAGGAATATCAAACGTGGTTTCCCTTACTCAAGAAAAACCCCTGATACACCGTATTCACCTCAGTCAATAAGGTCGTGTCGACCAAATTCCAGACCTTATAAATAGAAATTGCTAAATCATATTTTCGATACCTTAACCATAAAGTCAATTTTTAGAAGAGAAGAAAGGCAGAAGGGGTCGAGCATAGCAACTAATTCCATAGGAAACACCTTGTAATCTCCTATAATCTTGTAATCGTTCAGTTTTTGGTATCATTCGTTAACTCGGTTAGTTTACCTTGGCTAAATTATTACTCTTGTATTGATTATGATATTTCAGGGATAATACCTTTGAGTATTAGCCTTTATTATGAAGATCTGAATATTTGGTTTTGTTTATCTCGATTGCTTAGTTTATCGTTGATTGCTTGATTATGTTTATCACATGATACTCGTTTATGTGCTTACATATGCGTTCAATCCGGGTTTAGGATATTTCTTGTAGCTTAACTAAATATCAGATAGTTCTCATATAGTAACTTATATCAGTAGAATTAATAGTCCTGCTAAATCCGATTTTAGGATATCGCTTGTAGCTTAACTAGATATCGGATAGTGCCTTTGGTTTAGTGAATAAGTTAGACTAGTGGTGACCTAGGATTAACAAATAACGTTCTAATTTCCTTGGCTTAGTTTGGACAGTTAACTACCACTTATATATAATACCGTAAGCAGTAAGTTGGTAAAGTCTCTATGAGCTAGGGTTTAACAAGATCACCATTGATTTAATCCCTAAGATAGATTATAATTTAGGTTATTCAGAGTAATATTAATTTTCTGTTTAAGTGAAATTGGATCATTTTGTTTTGCAAGCATTTTGGATCGACTCTCAATGTCTCTTCCTCAGCAGTCACAGGGATCACATCATGTTGCCTAGAGATTACACTACCATTATACAAAGTTGGCTTAATTAGCCGAGCTTTCTTAAGATAAAACGGATTTTGATAACCAAGAGCTTTGTTTGTGAGTGTCATCATAAAAAACTTTTGGTTTCGTTAACATGTGCACTATTTAAGCAGATTGACCCACTTTATAGACAATATTATCCAGTTCCTTTATTTTCTTTTCTAAATAAATTTCTTTGTCCATGTATTTACTTTCTTTTTCTTTGGATTCATTTTTGGAAACATTAAATGTTTGCAATAATGATTCCTTTTCCTTGGTTTGATTAGAAAGAGTTTGTTTGAGTGAGTCAATTTCCTGCTTAAGTGCAAGTCTATCCCTAATCATGTCATCTATTTGTGAATCAATTAACTTTTCACGACTGCTCAAATCAACATTAAGTCTTTGTTCACAAGTTTTGACTCGTTCCTTATATCTCTCAAGCTCAGCGGTTAAGGATTCACTATTTGCTTCCTTATTAGCCTTATCCCAATTAGATACATGATTAATCATTTGTTCAAACATTTGTTCAATCACAGATAGTATCATTGAATCTTATTGTGAAGACGAATTAGTATCTTGAACAGCTGCCTGTTGTGTTTCTAGTAGATATTGAGAGTACGAAATGATATTACTATTACTTGTTATCTCATTATCTAGATAAGCATCAATATGTGTTTGTTCAAAATACTGCATCGCTTGTACACTTTGATTAGCAATATCATTTGATAAGTTTTAGAATGTGGTACCTCAGGGAGAACGTCTGAACCGTAACTTGAAAGATTGGCCATGAAACTTGCTTGTGCAGTAGGGACTTCATCACAATCTGAATTATATAAATCAATTCCATTAGATTGGAAGATAACATTGGTTGTCACTTTGTAAGCACCTAAGTGTGAATCAACTCTATCTCCTGTATCTGCCAAAATTGCAAGCTGTTCTTTACTCAAAGCAAACCGTGCTTCCTGAACTTGTGCTAGCAGCATCTTTTCCATGAACCATGCAGAATTTTGTACCCTCATAGGTTGAGGACACTACCTTGCTATATGATTATTATCCTTTGAAAAATTACCCACATAACTCTAAGTATGGCATCTTTGCATATTAACTTGGTTCATTGGATTTGACAAAGTCTCTAGTTGATTGTTGGTTGATGGGTAACTTAAGGCAAGTGTGATACACATGATGCCATAACTTTGTTAAGGCATTTAAGTGGATCATTAGTTAAAAGAAATGATGCTACAACAAGCTCTGAATCAAATTAGAGAAGATCTACTGGTGACTGTAGAGAAACATTCAGTGCTTGAGATGATTGTGGATGAATCACTGATGAATGAGGATGAATCACTTGAGATGCTTATGGATGATTCACTTGAGATGATTAAGGATGAATCACTTGATATGATTGTGGATGAAACATTTGAGATGCTTGTGGATGATTCACTTGAGATAATTGAGGATGAATCACTTGATATGATGGTGGATGAAACATTGAAACTTGATGAGTAACACTTGCAGACTGTGATTGCTGATTGTAAACTTTCTCATTCATGTTAAACATTTTGAAATAATTGATGTGTGAAAGCAAATTCAAGATCTTAAGTAGATTAAGTGATGTTTGTTGTGGATTATTGTTGATGAAATCGTTGTTGTAAACGAATTACGTGAACTTTTGTTAACGATTATTGAGCTAAAAGGAATAACGGTGAAAGATTTTGAGCTTAGAATGATTAACGATTGATTAAAGCACAAACGAGGACTAACGGTGCTATTGAAATCCAAGTTAAATGCTTAACGGTTGTTAATTAAGGTTCTAAGGACTAAAATTGTAAAACAGTTTCACCTTTGAGGGTTAACAAACAAACTAAGGACGAATATGAATTGACCTTTGAAGTGCAAGTAATGAATTTGTAAATTTCGAAATATTTTTATATAAAAAATGTTTCCCGCCTCACAGAATATTCTTCCTCGTTGAAATTTTATGAAATATAACAAAATGTGTTTTACTTCTCGCGGAGTCTTGCGGTTATCATCGACCAAAAACAACCATACTACGATGATCGTTCAAGGACCGCGATCGTAATGATAGTCGTTAGAAGACCCGCGAACAACCAAAACTCGAAACCGAAAACCCTAAACATGTGAAAACACACACGTTTAACCTTGTATAAATCGCCTAGCACACACAATGTATAAATTGCCTAGTAGAGGACATATAAATCGCCTAATACAAAACGTATAAATCTCCCAGAACAAACGTATAAATCGCCCAGTACTAACCTATAAATCGCCCAGTACTAACGTATAAATCGCCTGAAGAAACGAGGTATAAATCATCCAACCTTAGACCATGTGTATAAATCGCTCAGGTATGTTTCGGTTGCACTATTTTGTCTTTTTGCAAAAAAACACAAATTGTCCGTTACCTTTAGCTGTTAACCCGTTGTGATGAAGAACAAGATAAGCCCAGAAATAGCTTCAAAATAAGCTGACGAATAAGTTGAAAAACAGTTTTGAGTTTACAAAGTTGAAACTTTTCGTGTTTGAAAACTTATAGAAACTTAAAGCTGTATTATAAGCTCGACTAATAAGCTGGCACCCTCTAAATAAGCTACGAAGCTATCTCAACATAAGCTAAAAGCGTTTTGTGTGGAGAAAGATGCAAGCTTTTTGTTCTAAATAAGAAAAAACTCAAATAAACTCACTCAAACAACAAATGGACCGTGACCAAGAAGCTTAAAAAATAAGCTTGTATAAGCTGAAAATAGGACGGATAAGCCACTAAACATATATATGCTTAAGCTACATATGATTAAAAGAAGAAAAAAATGCAAGCTTTTTGGAACAAAATAAGAGAAAACAAAAATAAGCCGTAACCCACAAATGAAAGTTTAGACAAAATTTGATAACCACTGTTTGAGATAATGAAACACCAAATTTTGTCGTGACTTATAAACTCAAAACAAACCACTACGTTATGAACCACAACTTAAAAATTAACAAACCAAAATGTGACCCTTGAGCTAAGCCCACGATGGTACAAGCCTAATAATCTCAAAACAGTGGTCAAGAAAGTAAGGAACTTTTGATAAGCAAAAATAAGCCGAACCAAAATAAGCCGAATAAGCCAATCAATAAGCTCTAAATCACCACAACAAAACCACTAAACGACCCAAAATCGAACCTTGGTGATGATACCAATTGAAGGATTTGTAATTTACACAAACTAAGAACTAGAGAGAGAAAGCTAGAGAGAGAGAGAGAGAGAGAGAGTGTGGAAGGGAGAAAACACTAAGAAAACACACACATGTATGTGTGTAAAATGCATTCAACCAACACCCTCTCCATGTGTGGAGAGGGTTTATATAGTTACAACTTACAAGGGATGGGCTAGGTCGGGCTTTCCTTGGACTTTCCTTGGGCTTTCCTTGGGCTTTCCATAAGTTACCCCAGTTAGCTTTCTAACTATTACATGATATTGTCTAACTATTACAAAGGCTCGTGAGATCGATAATAATCGTCACTTCACTAGAAACTATATTTCTAACAACAACTTTG
>BQNB010055460.1:0-39097 GCA_026074375.1 Tanacetum coccineum
GGATAAACGCACTAAAGCGTATATTTTCCTTTTATTTAATGAGCGAGTTATTATCTGACATTTAATAACAAACCATTGAGAAATATTAGAAATGACATGTTTTGAAACTTTTAAACACTTGCTCGAACTTTATTTACACGCCCGTGTCAATATTAATTGACATTTCTAGGTACGTAAATGTTATCGATTCCAAGAGACATGTCGAGAAGATTCTTTTTGGAATTTTTTTGATTTTCTGGTACTAATTATTGGGACAAATAATAACTTCACTTCACCATGTTAACACAAGAAAATAGATAAGAGAAAAAGAAGAAAAGAGAGGGAATAACTAGAGAGAGAAAGTAAAGAAAGAAAGAGAGACAGTTGATTTCTAGCAAATGTATGAAAATACAAATGAGAACCACCACCTTCTCCACACTTGGAGATGGGTATTTATGCCCATGTTGGGCCGGCCTTAGTAAGGCTTAATGGGCCGTGGGTTTGACTTGGCCTAGGCTCGGGTTTACTTGGGATTTTAACCCCGCAACACGTATAATATTAGATTACATAAAACGAGCCTGTTACCTTTTCTAGCCTATTACAACGTAAATATAATAAAGACCGAGAATCGTAGTTTGACTCAATATTTTGAGGCTAACAAATGGGTCATCTTTCTAGGAACTGCACAGTTAGACCACGGAGAAGGGATGCTGCTTATCTTCAGACTTAGTTGCTGATTGCTCCAAAGGAAGAAGCAGGGATTCAATTCCAAGATGAAGAGTTTGATTTAATGGATATTGCAGGAGATATTGATGAGATTGAGGAAGTCAATGCAAACTGCATTTTGATGGCTAATTTACAGCAAGCATCGACATTGGGTTTTTAGACTAACAAAGCTCCCGTCTATGACTTAGATGGATCAGCTGAGGTACACCATTATGCCAATTGTTATAATAACTATATATTCAATATATTCACTCAAGAGGAACAATATACTGATATACTCGATCCCATTACTGAGCCACATATGATTTAACAAAATAACAATAATGTTATCTCTATGGAATCTAGTGTGGAACATAATGGGGGAACAGTAGAAAAACATCCTGCAACTGTTGAGGAAACACGTGCTTATTTTGAATCAGTATATAATAATTTTGCAATTGAAGTTGAGAAAGTCAACTCGGTCAATCGCAAAATGAAAGAAACTAATGCAGAATTCACCAATGAGCTTGCTAGATATAAAAATCAAGAAAAACGTTTTGAAATCAATCAAGAAGAATATGATATACTTGAAAGGTGTTATCAAAAGTCTATTTATCAAGAGCAATGTCTTACTAAAAAGATAAATGCACTTCACTTAAGTTCTGCTAAAATGATAACGAATTTGAATGAGGAAATTGCAAATTTAAATATCTAACTTTCAAAAGAAAAATCAACTATTTTTTATCTTCAACAAGAGAAAAAAAAGTTGAAGTCTAGTTTCAAAATACGCAAATAAGCAAATTCAACATGAGAATAAGATAAAGGAATTAGATAACATTTTGGTAAAAATGGGTCAATCGATTCAAACGATGCACATGCTTTCACCTAAGCCATACTCGTTTTACCACACCGAACAGAAAATGGCTTTGGGTTAACAAAATCCTTTTTATCTCAAGCAAACTCAACAGAAACAACAGAGTTTATATAATGGAAAAGTTCTATTAGAAAAGCATGATCCTCTTGTTGTGTATGATTCGGAGGAGACACTGCAACCTGCTCAAGAGAGTCGCCTAAAAGTTAAAACAACTGAACAAAGAAATAAAACTGGCAAATTATGCAAAAATTTAATCAACTTTCAGAGGTTTTTGTTTCTTAAAAGGTCAAGTCACGTGAAGAGTTGTATTTTTCAAATACTTCCAAAATGGCCAGTGTTCCCAAATCGGTTTCCAAAACAATTTCAATACCAAATGAAGAGTTTTCAGATGATACTTCTCCAAGTGTTGCACGAAAATTTCTAAATGAGGTAAAAAGCACCATTGTGACTCTTCAAAGCGCTGTAAAACAAAAAATGACTTTAGAAATACACAATTGGTCGTCTTCTGCTCATCAAGAGCTTCATAAAATTATAAAAGATGAAATTTTCCCTATCGTTAACCAAGTTGATGCTAGATTTCAAAATTTCAAAATACAATTTTTAAAAGAAGCAGCTAAATGTGTTCGAGACTTTAAATCTCTTGCAAAAGAAGCTAATGAATCTCTTGCTAAGCACAAGGCTTTGGAAATGAATTGATAGTCTATTGAGATCAGTTTTCAGTCAGGGAATTCTGTTATTGTGGAAATAATTTTGTTGTAGACTACATCAAATCTCCAAACTGAGTTGAAAATTGTATTATTAAAAAGGAAAATGAATATGCTCAACTTTGGAATGATTAGTATAAAAAATGTAAAGAATACAAATATGACAAAATTTCGTATGATAAAGCTTATAATGACATACAACAAAAGATCAAACAGTTGCAAGCTTAGTTGGGAGATCTAAAGGGTAAAAGTAAGGATACTCTATGTATATCTGATACCCTTGATCCTTTATCTCAGAAACTAGAAGATGAGAACGTGGAATTAGACTTTTAGGTTTTGAATTATGCTAAAGAAAATGCACACCTTAAGACCACATACAAGAACCTGTTTGACTCTATCAATGTGACACCCTCAAACCAAATCTATAATTGACGCTTTGCAAGAAAAATTACATAATATGATTTATGAAAATGCCAAGTTAAGAGCCCAGTTATTTGATAAGGTTTCTGAACGAAAGGACATCACTCAAAGAACGAGTGCGACTACTAAGTTTAAAAAACAATCAATCTTGGGGAAACCACCTTCTTCTTACAAATCAAAACTGTATTCTGTAACTCCTTTTCCAAATTCAAAGGTTATTCCCAAGTTTGGTGAGACGAATGGTTTGTTAAAACCAATCACTTCAAACTCGGCACCTTCCACTCGAGAACCAAAAGTTGTGGAAAATGATAACGTGATTACCCTATGAATGTTTAGGATTAATCCTTGTATGACTTCTAGGGTAGATAATGTTATGCCTAACAAACCTGTTAAAGCAAGCATTAGGACAAAGCCAATCACTACTTCACAACCTCATGTCATCTCTCAAGAAAATGTGAATTCTAATTTAAATGGTATTTCTTCTACAGGAGTAGAAAGCACGGCTAAGACCAGAAGACCACAACCTAGGAGTAATCCAAAGAATGATAGGATCCCCTCTGCGTCTAAGAGTAGTTGCCTCTCGAATAATCTTGAGAAAGTAGAAGAACAACATAGGAATTTATGGTTTTCTAAAACTCTAAATGATAGGTCATCAAAAGGTAATAACATTAAGCTTGCTATTCAGAAAGAAAAATCTGAAGTTGTTTATACTACTAGTAAGCAATGTTTGATTACTGCTAATCATGATGAATGTGTGTTTAAGTACGTGAATGGCATGAAATCTAGCAAGAAAAACCAAAGTGCTAATGTTTCAAAAAATGCAAATCAAAAGAAACATAAGCCAAATGTCAAGAAATCAAAGAAGTTAGGTTCCGAAGAAAGACTTGCTTCACCTAGGCCTAGCAAACCTAGAACTTGACTTAGGTGGTTACCAATTGGAAGAATTTTTGTCCTTTGTGGAAAAATAACTGTATCCAGTAACACCGAGAGTGAGTTTGACACATCTGTATGTGGTAATGCAAGTGCTTCTAACCCCCGGAACCTACAAGCAAAGAGTTTCTGAATTTTACTTCTTTTGTTGGCAGGTTTACAAGACTCCGGAGGAAGACTGCATGTATCCATATACTTGCTGTTCTCTGATGAGCTTCAAGGAATGACTTGTGCACATGAGTGCACAACTCGATTTTCAAATAAAAGGGTAGTGTACACTTTAGTGCGCTTTACCTTTAAAAGAAGAGAAATCTTCTCTGTCCTGAGCATTTTTTTCAAAAATCGTCTTGCTCGGGACATTCTACTTCTAAGTAAATATCAGCTTATGACTCGTTCTTCAAATAAAGGAAAGTGTGCACTCATGTACATTTATCCTCTCAACGAGAAGATAACAATGTCTTGGACTTGAGCTGACAGAAAAAGTCAATTTAAAGACATTCAAGTCTTTAGAGCTCAAGTATCATAGGTTTTCTAATCAGTTAAATACAATTTTTCAAGAATTTCTCAAAAGGATTTTTCAAAATCTTTCAAAATTAGGTGTTCAACACTCCATTCTCATGACACTTTCAAAATTCGAATCATTTTTTATAAGTGGGTCGATTTTTGAGAGGGAGCTTTTAAAACCAAGTCTTAATGCTTTTAGACACATTCTCTCATATCTTCTTTGTGTGCCTAAAACATTTCACAAATGTAAATATCTATTAGAAAACAAAATATAAAATTATAAAACCTATAAAAGCAAAATACAAATTCGAAAAAAGTTTCAAAAATACCAAAAATAATCTTCTCCGACATGTCTCTCGTAAATCTATAACATTTACGCACCTAGAAATGTTGATTAACATTAACACGGGTGTATAAATGAAGTTTGAGAGAGAGTTTCAAAAATTTTCAAAACATGTCTCTTCATATTTTCTCTACGACTTCTAAGTAAATGTCAGCTTAGGACTCGGACACCAAAGAATGGAAAATGTTCATTTATGAACATTTATCCTAAACAACGAGAAGTTAATATCTTCTCGGTCTTGAGCAAAGTCATATAAACATTCCAAGTTTTGAATGCTCAAGAGAAGCACTAAGGAAATGATAATTAATCAGATAAATTCAACATCATCTTCCTGTTGAGCACAATTTTTTAAGATATTTTCAAAATAAATATTCAAAATCTTTTAAAATTGTATGCTCAACAAACTCTCGCTCCAAGTTTTCACTCTAATCTATTATTGAGGGGGAGTATAAATTTTGATAATTAATATCAAGTGGTTCATTCGGCGTGCATTCCTGTTCTCCCATTGTTTTGATTAGTTTAAAAGTGGATCAACATTCATTAACTTGTATTTTAATTCACTTGTTAAATCAAAAATTGTCACCACATATGCAATTTTTTAGGGGGGAGAATAGTGATTAAAATGTGATCAATAAGGCTTATTATGGATAAGATCTTTTGAATATAAGTGCGTTCTCGACCTCGCATGTGCAAAACTCTTTCATCATATGGTGCATATGTGTAGGGGGAGCTTTTTGGTGATATAGAAAACTCTCAATGTGTAATAGATGATTTCTCGAACATGTTGATTGATTTTTCAATGGATTTATGACTTCAATGGAAATACCTAAAAACCGACCTACTGTTGTTATTTACGGAGATATAAGGCTATTAAGGTTAGGTATTTTGTTCCATGATCTAGCCAGAACCGGAGGGATCTACCCAGGGACACTCCATTAGATAGAATAGAAATCATTAGGTATGATCGAAAAAAGTAGTAAAGTGAGATTGGGAAGAATGTTATCCAAGGCATGAGTTATCACTAGAATAAACCCAACATGGTGATAATGAGGACGCGTTAGAAAAACATTGATGGGGTTGAAGAATAAAAAAAATTGTAAGGATACATGGTGTAAAAAAAGAAGCCCTTCATACAACCTTAGGCAGAAACCGAGTCAAGGCATAATCTTCGATAATCACAAAGATGATTATGGTATTGAAGACAAGTCATCATGGACCTAGTGATGCAATGCATAACCCATTCCAGCTGCTCAGGCTTCTCTCAAAATAAGTTTGTTTCATTTCTCATGGAGTACAAAACGCTTCTATTAACTTTCTTATTCTGAGATTGTAGATATTGAAAAGGTGGCAGTCCACTCCAGCCTCCGATCACCAAATAACAAAAGTGCACTTAAAGAGTCTAGAGCTAACGAGATCAATCAATAAATCTCATTAGAACACAATTCCATATACACTTGTTGTTCATCATCAAGAACACAAATTGTACAAGAGTCCAACACAGACGTAAATATTATCTGTATGTATTAATGAGAATTGACATATGGTTTTTGAAAAATATTAAACTTTCGATATGTTTAAAAATATTTATTCATTGACATGTCGACTGATTTTCAAATAGGTTTTTGATCTCATGTCCATTGTGGCAGCCTCAAAAGGGCATCTAGGCATGAAAAGACAAAACATGTATTGACGACTCAGTCAGTGAGACAGTAACTCACAAATTCACTCTTACCGTGTTGTCTGCTTAGATATGCTCTGGTAACGAGAACGGATAGTGCAGCGCCGAAACCCTGTCAAGGAGATTATTTTGAACTCTACCTTATCACAGGCAGTATTTATACTGATTAACGGGGAACTGTGGTTATTACAACCATATTCGACGAAATGACAAAGACATATTCATCCATATCTGTTGTTTATCTCTAACTTAAACATGCATGACAAGTCGATGGTGCTTCCACCATATTCCAGCTTAGTCGCAGTGAAGGCCACATACTCATTCTCAAAGTTCAAGGATACATTCAACGACATTAATCAAAACTTGATGCCTGTTCTGAATTTCAAAGATACACTTCTGTAAGCTCTGATAAACAAGAACTTCCTTAAAAAACATCAAGTATATGATTTCAAATAGATCATGTCACAAGGTCGATGTTGAGGAAGATTGTTAGCCTTCAAGTGATGTCAAAAGATGAGTATGTTGGTTAAGAAGTGTTCCAGTCAAGAAGTATCCAAGATGTTATAAAGGCTCAAAACCAAGATATCAAGTTAAAGTTAAAAGATATCAAGATAAAGATCAAGATCCATGATCTCAAGTATGCAAAAAGAACTTCAAAAGAATTCCCAAGCATACAAGGCTCCAAGATTCAAGATTGTTGATAGAAATAATGCCTAAAAATGTTATTAATATTTTTCGACCTCTCTACGTTTTGATAATCACAAAATGTAAAAACGCTCAATGTAAAATTAAAATGTAAACAAGTAATTAGTAGTAAGATTTCATTTCAAAATTTAAATCACTTAAAAGATATGAATAAATAAATGTTTAATGCATTTTATGATCAAAGGAATTTTTATTCAACCTCACATTTTTTCATAAAATGTTACAAATATTTTTATAACTTTTACAAAATATTTTTGTATTTAAAAGAAATGCGTTATTCAAAATAAATATTTTGAATTCAATTTTTCTACCCAAAAATGGTTAGAAATATTACAGAAAACACCTCCCCTAGAAAAGACAAAAAAGGGAGCGTCCTGGCCTGGGTGGCCCCCTTAATTATAAGGGTTGTCCCCTTAATTTTAAGGGGGCCGACACATGAATTAAGGGGGCCGGCCAAACAAAAACGCTCCCTAATTTGCCTATAAATACTGGACTATTCCCCACCGATTTTATCACCTTTTGCACTCATTCTTTTCTGTCTAAAATTAGTCCACACATTTCCTACAATCCTTTGATCATTCAATTTTAAGCTTTTGTTTCCAAGTGATCCAAGCTTAATTCCTCAAGTGCAAGAGATGAATACTTCTTATCATCAAGTCAAGAAGTGTTATAGTTTAGTTGGTGTTGTTGTGAAGTTGTGTTATATTTTGTAAATCATTTGTGTATATTGTGAAGGTGTGTATCGTAGTTGTGTACAATAAGTAGATTGTTGTGATCATTGTAAGTATAGTTAGATCGGGGTGATCTTAGTAAGTAGTGATAGATTGGTGTGATCGTAGTAGTGTCTTGGAGAAGTGAAGTTGTGAAGCAAAGTGAAGTTGTGAAGTAGAGAGAAGTTGTGAAGTGAAGCCAAGTTGTGAATTGTCGTGAAGTGGTGTGTTTAGTTGTGATAGATTGGTTCTAGCTAGGATTAGAACTTGACATTTCGCTTAGTGTCAGAAATTGGTGTAAGCTAAGTTGTGTACGGTTTTCTCCGCCTAAAGGGAGTTTGTTGACATAGTGAAGATAACTCTCGAGTTTGGTGCTCGGGGAGTGGAGTAGGGCGAAGAGGTGCTTCGTTACCGAACCACTATAAATCCTTGTGTTGTGGTTTGATCTTTCTAACTCTTATCTCTTGTCTTTCATATTTACTTGTCATTTACTTACATATTTGTATTGTTCATATTGTGCACATATTGAGATCACACAAAGTCGAATCTAAATTTTTATAAACAAAACATTAATTTAAAAAGCGGTAAACTATTCAACCCCCCTTCTAGTTTTTCACAGACAATATTTTTAAAACACAAAAATGAAGCGTTTGACCATTTTGAAATATTAAGTAAAAAGATTCAAGTTTAAAAAGGTTGCCTCCATTGTATCAATTCATACGGATCATGGTCGAGAATTTGATAATCAAGTACAATTTGGAGCCTTTTGTGATGCTAATGGTATCACTCATAACTTTTCGGCTACAGGTACTCCACAATCAAATGGGGTAGTAGAACGTAAAAATCGGACTTTGCAAGAAATGAGTAGAACAATGCTTAATGAACAATCAATTCCTCAAAAATTTTGGTGTAATGCCGTCGAAACCTCCAATTGTATCTTAAATAGGATTCTTATTAGACATTTCCTTGGAAAAACTCCTTATGAGATTTTCAAAGGAAAAAAGCCCTCCTTGGAATATTTTAAAGTTTTTGGTAGTAAATGTTTTATCCTTAACACTAAAGACTATCTTAAAAAATTCGACCCTAAGTCCACCGAAGATATATTCCTTGGATATTCATCTAATAGTAAAGCTTACATTATTCTAAATAAGGAAACCATGAGAATCGAAGAATCTCTTAATGTAAAATTCGACGAAAGTCCCCCTCCTAAGTCACCGCCTTTAAAAGATGATGGTGTGCTTGAATGTGAAATTATAGAAAACCAAGAAAAAGTCTTAGAAATAAAGGAAAATGAACCATTAACAACGAAAAATAAACATTAAAGATTAAAGATCATCCAATGATACCGTCATAGGTAATTTTAATATGAAAAGGTCCTGAGGTCTCAAAGTTCAAACCAAGTAACTTACTTTTCGCTTCGTGTCAATCCATAGACCTAAAAATGTCCAAATAAGTCATACATGACGAAAGTTGACTATGGCTATGCTATGAGAATTAAAACATCAAAACAAACGACGTTATAGAGTATTGTCCCTCATCCCAATAACCAAACCATAATAGGTACTAAATGGGTTAAAAATAAATTAGATGAAAACGGTGTTATGTCCAGAAATAAAGCTAGACTTGTTGCTCAAGGATACGATCAACAAAAAGGAATAGATTTCGATGAAACCTATGCTCCCGTAGCAAGATCAGAATCTATAAGAATCCTTCTTGCATATGCTTGTGCACATGACTTTAAGCTTTATCAAATATATGTCAAAAGTGCTTTTCTAAATGGTTTTATAAATGAAGAAGTCTATGTCGCTCAACCCCCCAGATTCATTGATTTTAAAAAATCTAACCATGTCTTTAAACTCAAAAAGGCTCTTTATGGTCTTAAGCAAGCACCCAAAGCTTGGTACGATAGACTTAAAGCCTTTCTCATCGATCACAAGTACACCATGGGATTAGTAGATAACACTCTATTTACTAAGAAAAGAAATTCACATATCATCATTGTCCAAATCTATGTGGACGACATCATTTTCGGCTCAACTTGTCAAGAGCCTTGCGATGATTTTTCAAAAATCATGCACGACGAGTTTGAAATGAGCATGATGGGTGAATTGAATTTTTTCCTTGGTCTACAAATCAAACAACTAGACGATGGAATCTTTTTCAACCAATCAAAATATGTTAAAGAAATGCTCAAAAAATCGCTCTCGAAGATTCAAAACTCCTATGTCATCCGAAACCAAACTCACACGAGATGAAGACGGTGAACCCATTGATGACACTAAATATCGTGGGATGATCGGTAGTCTCCTCTATCTAACGACTAGTCGACCGGACATCATGTTTAGTGTTTGTCTAGGCTCCCTTTCAAGAAACTCCAAAAACTTCCCACCTTAAAGCGGTAAAAAGAATTTTTAGATATATTAAAGGAACTTCTCACCTAGGATTATGGTATCCCAAAGGAACGGGAGTAGAAACCATTGTCTATGTCGACTTCGACCATGCGGGAGACTATGTCGATCGCAAAAGCACTAGTGGTGTTTGCACATTTATGGGATGTTGCCTCACATCATGGTTTTCTAAGAAACAAACCGCCTTAGCCATCTCAACCACCAAAGCCGAATATGTCTCCCCCGGAAAAGCTTGCCGACAAGCTTTATAGATGAAACAAGCTCTTGTAGACTATGACATAAACCTAGATGACATACCCGTCCTTTGTGACAATAAAGGTGCCATTGACCTGAGTAAAAATCTCGTCCTACACTCTCGCACCAAACATATAGAAATCCGACACCATTTCCTTCTTGACAATGTCCAAAAAGGAAATATCTCCATTGAAAAAGTCTCTTCAAAAGACAACATAGCCAATGCCCGATATCCTAACTAAACCTCTCAAACGTGAATCCTGCAACCTACTTAGACTAGGTCTTGGCCTCATGGAACCTAATGCCTAATGGTAAGATCTCTATTAACCTTCTTTCTTCTCTCTAAGTCTCTATTTCAAAAAGAAAAAAAAATGTTCGAGAAATCTTTTCATATACTATATGTATGCATTATATAAACTACTATATGTATCCATCTTTCTTCACCTTTCATCAAATAAAACCCGAACGCATTCTTACAAATCTGCATTGTTTAATACAAATAAAAATGTTTTTCTCATTTGCGTCTCACTTGTCTCTTGAACGTCTATAAAGAAACACATGGTCAATATGTCGTTTCAAACACGTTCAATTGTAGCTGCATAAAAATAAAGAGACTTTGGGTTATCTCAAGTATATCTATTTTTTTTGGTCGAGATAGCCGCACCTCCAACATCACATCATGTACTAGAAAAATATTCTTTCTGCAGATACCGGTTCCCTTGGCTTTTCAAAGCCGGTTCTCTTCTTTTAATAGAACCGGCAGAACCGGCAACACTGTACTACATTTTATTTAAATATGAATTTCAAACTTCTACCACAACAATTTCACACCAAAACTAATCTATCAGCTCTTAGGCTTTAGAAGTTGACCCTAGACAAATCCAATGATTAGATTTTTTACCAAGATATCAAGTAATGCATTAACTCTAAAATTTCCTTTATAAAAAGGCTTGATCCAAACACTAGTTATCATATTAAATTCAAAGAAACATTGAAAAATGCCTAAAGAAAAGAAACTCAACCTTAAGCTCACCGCTAGGATTAGTGTCCGTCCTTGTTGTTTCTCTAACCCTCAACCATTATCCCCGCCTTATCATGCTCTTTCACCACCCACCATTTAAATCGGCTCCTCCATCAACTTCAAATGCTTCACCATCGCTTTTCCCTATAATATCACCGGGGAATGGTACGAACGGCAACCAAGCACCCTCATGGTTCAACACAAAGCAAGCACCTCATGCCATCATATCATATAACAACATTGCTACTCAAAGCACATCTCAATCCATAATGCTACTCGCAATATTTATCTACCAAAACTCATAGGGCATTATGCAATACACAACATAACTACCCAAGACACATCCTCAACTAACATCGTTACCAGCGACATATCTACCTAGGCTTTTAGGGCATCATACAATACACAACATAACTACCCAAGACACATCCTCAACTCACGTCGCTAGCCGCGACATATCTACCTAGGCTTTCAGGGCATCATGCAATACGATTATGGCATCATGGCAAGCACTAGTCAATCAAGAACACTCTAGATCCTAACACTCGCAAGTATTCTCATATCACATCACTACACAAAAGTACGTATTACCCAATACGTACGTTCGAGGTCGACTTATTTTTAGGTGGTCTTATCATTCACACACCCATCCCTTCCTCTAACATAGCTTAAGAAAACTACCCCCATCATTTCATGGTCCTTTGTAAATTAAGCATAGTTGATTAGGCTATGCGTAATTTAGGAGATACCATGAATTTAGGATTTTGTGAATTTTCTAAATTCAATGTCTTACGAATACTGTATATTACGAATTCTGGTAGTAATAATGGCACGTTAAACAAGACAAACTTTGGCTAGCAACAATGGTATAGAGGTTGTTACTAGACAGTATGTAGATGATGCAATGGCTGAGATTAGACAAATGTTGGTAGCCATGAATAATACAATCACATCTTTGATTATTCAAACAACTCAAGTGGTAAATCATAGCACTAGAAGATAAGCGAATCAGTTTGGCAGACTAGCTAAAGTGGAATTTCTAAAATTTCACGGAGATGAAGTAAGAGGGTGGGTATTCAGGTGTGACACCTCCAAAGGAAAAGGTATAGATTGTCTCAGTTCAGCATTACTGTGGCATAAACAATGTATAAAGAGGCAATCATTTAAAGATTTGGTTCAGTTTTTGTAGACACAATGGCTGATTTTTAAAATGCTAAGTATGAAAAGACTGCTAAATAATACCAAGATTTGTTTGACACACTACTATGTAGAGTAGATGTGAGTGAAAATCATGCTCTTAGCTTGTATTTGGGAGGTTTGCCTACTGAACTAGAAATAAGTGTGCGAATGTTTAAGCCAAAAACACTCTCTGATGCTTATTGTTTGACCGCACTGCAAGAAGCAACCTTAGAAGCTATTAAGAAGAAGAACAAGCCATTTGGGAGCCAACATGTAGGTGGATTTGGAATGAGTAGTGACAGTGGCAATAATAATAAACCGCCATTGCTACCTTTGTCGTTTGCAAATAGCAATTCAAAATCTAATCCAGCTACTACACTAAAATCACCAGTTCGGAAACAGTTAACTCGAAAGGAGTATGAAGAAAAGCGAGCCAAGAATATGTGTTTGTACTGTGATACGAAATTTATTCCTGGTCACAAATATGAAGGGCAGCTGTTTTCTCTTGTGGTATTGCCTATGAAAGAATTAGAGGAGGAATATAAAGATGCACATGAGGAATTAGATGATTTAGGAAAAGAAGAATTGCCACAAATTTCATTAAATGCTTTTACCGGTGTAAGTTCTTTTCAGACCATGAGAGTTGTCAGAATTGTAGCTAATAAGTATAAGCTACATATGTTGGTTGATTAAGGCTCTACTCACAATTTTCTAGACATAAATGTAGCTAAAATAATGGGCTACAAAATCATACCTATAAGTCTTGTGAGCATTACAATGGCTGAAGGAAAACAACTTGTTGATGCAACATTGACTAGGATCTCCTTTATATTTTAATGATGACAAATAAACGTTCGTAAAACATAAAATAACAAACGATAGCCAAAATCCTTAAAACCGGATTTTCACATTTGTCGCGCTGGTCACGCGTCATCATGTGGCCAGCGCGCCACTTGCGAATTTTTTTTTACGGATTTGCTTTTGTCGGCTTTCCTCTTACCCGTCACATGTGGAAAATTCTATAAAGGTATGTATATGGTATTTGAGCATTTAGGAATACTCCAAATGAGTGTTAGACTTAGAGAGGAGCAAAAATGAATCCTCCCATTTTTCTATAATACGCCCATAGTTTTATAAAGCGCGCCTTAAGAAGCGCTTAGGATCTAAGGCTTTAAGGCTCAAGCTCTTGGGTTTTTTTCATATAGAGGCTTCGCACATGCACAAGGCTCACAAAAATCACAGAGCCTTAGGATTTAGAGCCTTGAGCCTAGGCGCGCCTAGGAAAGGTGACATATTTTGAAACTTTCTTTTCGAATTTAACATTCATCTCCCTCATATGTTAATAATAGATTACCTAGAAACTACCTAGAAACTAAATAAATAAGTCAATTTGAGTGTTTGGTCGTTCAATTCAAGTGTGTGCACATACATACTCCTCTATCTATTTTACGCATGAGATAACGTAATCTGGTCATGCCATGAATCTGATACATTGCTTGATATTTTTGGTTTAACTATTCAAATTTTTTAGATACATTAATTATTTTAGTGTTATTTAATTCATCATTAATCTATAAATTTTCTCATAAACTATTATAATTTACTTCAATTTAATACGACTCATATTCATGAAGCATGCGCCTTAATCTGCGCTTCGCCTTAAGGCTCCATAAGCCCTTTGCGCCTTAGTGCGCCTTGAGCCTTTCAAAACTTTTATCAAACGCCTATGGTGGCGGCCAACTCAAATCTTTTATCAAACGCCTCTAGCCAAGGCCAAAACTTCTTTCTAAACCTAGTATGATCATGTTTTCAGCATACCAACAAATGAAAGTATTCATTTGACCTTAATCTGAATTTATGTTGTTCCTAATCACGTAACGGGTTTTACTCCTTTATTGGTCAAACTAAGTCGAATGTCACTTTGTGTAAACACATCCTTTCCTATTATGGTATATGATTTA
This sequence comes from Tanacetum coccineum, assembly GCA_026074375.1. Taxonomy (NCBI): domain Eukaryota; kingdom Viridiplantae; phylum Streptophyta; class Magnoliopsida; order Asterales; family Asteraceae; genus Tanacetum; species Tanacetum coccineum. The sequence continues at coordinate 14,356 of BQNB010055460.1, forward strand.
CTTAAGATGCAAAGCACTTAGCTTGTTTGCATCAAGATGATTAGTGATAAAATCCATTGTTGATTATCATGGATTAAAGTCTAGATGACTAATTAAGTTTGTGGTATTTGAAAGTTAATTATACTTTAACATTTCTCACTTCCTAAATTGTTTTTACAATCTCACATGTATTCCTCACATGTATAAGTCCACACTTCTTCTATACAATTACAACCCACTCTTCCTAATTACTTGTTTACCTCTCTTACCCAACAAGTGATTTCAACCTTCACTCACTCCAAACATCTTCTTCCTAAACAAACCCATAATCACATTTGCCTACTTTTTTCTCTCTTATTGGCAATATGATTATAACCCGAATCAATCCTTTGATTTCATCCTTATCTTTATATTCTTCATCTTCATAAGCCTTCACCAAATAATCCCCAAATCTCATCCTCAATATGCCAACTCATATTCTCTTACAGAATGTACTGTCCTTGTACTTGTTGTACCTTAAGTTCACTACATTCTGAACCAAAGATCCTCTACGTCTTTTCAAAATATTCTCCACCACTCATTTACTATTCACCTTCTTTTTCATTGCATTTGAATTTTACACACACACTTCATCATCCTCACCCTTGATCAATCCACTTCATTAATCCAAGATACCTCATTCTTTTCTCCACCCTTGGATTAAAACTTAAACAAACACAACAAACACACTTTCTCTTCTACCATTGATCAAACCACCTCATCAATCTAATATACCTCATTCTCTTCTCAACCATTGGATTAAACTCTCATCTCAAACAAACACACTTCATCTTACAAACATATACTTCTAACTCACACAACAAACACATCTCTCTTATCACCCTTGATCTTGTCATATCATCTATCCAACCTATCTCTTCTACTCAAATCCTAACCCTCCATTTCAAACTAAGATCAAGTGGCTCCTTTCCATCACATCATGCCAAATCATGACAACTCATCCTCTTTATCCAATATGTGCTTAAAGATTTTGAAATTCAAATTTCAAATCTTTCCCCCTTTCTCTCTCAGCAAAGGATATTCTCTTATACCCTAACTAGCCATTCCAAATCTTTAGTTGGATCCCAACTAGGCTAGTTATACTTTGAGGAATACCCAAACTACCCTTGTCTAGTATCATTTTTTTCTCTTTTAACATTGGATAAACAAAAGCCTTTTAAACACTTCACAAACGCTTTTATTAAATGGCTATTTGAGTTAGTTGACCATGAGTATAAGAATAATTGAAAGGTCATAACGTGAAGTACAATTGGGGATTTAACAAGAGCGGGTAGTTAAAAAGATAAAAAAATAAAAAATGGGTTCTGGTCTCTGGCGCGCTGACACACGGCCTGCGTGTCAAATGCGAATTGCATTTTCCCACATTTGGGTTTTTGGCCTATAAATGCCCCCTCTCGACCTTTGTATTCCTCACCTCTTACAAACATTCTTTCCTCTATTTTCTCTCCTCTAATCCTTTAAGTCTAACACCTTTTTGTGTTCTTAATCTTCTCTTCTATCATATATTGAAGAACACACATCTCCGCAAGAGAGCCACACAAGTACCTAATCTATACTTGTGTGTTTTGTCAATGGTCTTCTTTCTCATACCCTTTCTTTATAATCGAGTCTCTAGGTTAGGTTAGGACTTGTTTTATCTATCTTATTTCAATCCATCTAGTTGTAAGGGAAGTCTTGTATCCGTGGGATCAAGCCATCATTGGGGATCTAGTTGGGATTTTGGAAAGCTTCCAAAGGGAAGGATTTTAAAGTTATAGGTTAAGTCGAATCGCGGGTTCTTAGGGGTGGATTCCGAGGGCGGAATACCGTAGGTAGTAACTCTTCTTTGTGAGCGCCAGTCTTTGTTAAAAGCCGATGGAGTCAAATTGTAATACGATTTGTAGTCCACCATAAGGATTATACTAGTGTAGTATCGGAGTCATGGATTCGCAACTAGACGTACGGAAGGACTAAACCCCCTTCCCGAACTAGTAGATATCGTGGTGTCTCTTCTTATCTCGATCTACTTATAGTTCTCAATACAAAGTAGATTAGTACACCAGTCGGTTCTTTCAAGACTTGAAGTTTTATAAACTTTGAAGAAGTCAAGAAAACCATATTTACCCCCCTCTACGGTTCTACAATTGGTATCAGAGCGGTTTACTTAAGTTTTCAAGCGTTAAAGCCTTCCCAATAAGTAGTTTTAATTTGAAAACTTCATTTTTAGAAATTTGAAATCCTAACTCCAATTTTTGAAAAAATAAAGTAAAGATCTATGGCTCAAGAGAACTATATCGAAGGGTGTTCTATGCAAAGACCACCTTTGCTAGAACCAAATGGGTTTTGCTTTTGGAAATTCCGCTTTGAGACTTACGTAAAGTCCAAAGATAGTGACTTATGGCAAGTCATCCAAAACGGTGATTTTTACTATGAAGTTGAAGACTCAAAGACAAAGCTAATGAAGGAAACGCCGTATAAACTTCTTGAAGACGATCAAAAGAAGAAACTTGGCAAGAACAATGAAGCCAAGATGACTTTTTATAATGCTCTACCCCGAAAAGAGTATGAGCATGTCTTCATGTGTAAAACCGCCAAAGAAGTATGGCATACACTCATCATTACTCACCAAGGTAATTCACAAGTCAAGAATTGCAAGATTGATCTTCTCACTCAAGAATATGAGAAGTTTTCAATCTCTAACGAAGAAACTATTGATAGTGGCTTCACATGATTCAATGCTATCGTGACTAGTCTCAAATCTCTAGATCCGGACTATTCTAGCAAGAATCATGTAAGAAAGTTTCTTCGTGCTCTACCAGTGAAATGGATAGCCAAGGTGACGGCCATTGAGGAAGCCAAAGATTAGGCTACACTTCCTCTTGACGAGCTAATTGTAAACCTCAAAGTTTATGAAATAGTCTTAGATAATGATGGTGTAGGATCTAAGACCACCAAAGAAAAGGTAAAATAATTAGCTCTTAAAGCTAAAGTCACTAGGGAGCAAACTAGTGATGATAGTGATAGTCAAGAAGGAAGTGATGAAGAAGTATATGGAGAAGAAGTCAAAGCATTCAATTTGTTGGTTAGGAACTTCCACAAGTTCTTCCACAGGGGTAACGGTTCAGACGAGGAAATCAATTTGGTGATGGTGATAATCGATTCAGTAAAGGCCGCGGTATTGGCTTTGAGAACAAAGGTGGTGAAAGCTCGAAGCTAAAAGGGGCTTGCTACAATTGTAGGATAGAGGGCCACTTTGCTAGTGAGTGTAGAAAGCCGAAGGAGAAAAAGGATTTTGTTAAAGGAGAATGGAACGATAGTGAAGACGACGATGAACATCAAAACGACACAACATGTCTCATGACAATCAATTCTCAAGAGGTAGTATCCAAACCATCTAGTTCAAATATTGATTTAAATATTATTGATTTGCAAAAGGAGAATGAGGAACTCCTAAAGTTTAACAATGATTTTACTAAAACTTTTGAAAAACTCTTAAATGAAAAACGCTCTCTTGAAAGTAAGAATTTAAAACTTTAAAGTAAAATCAATGATCTTGAATTTGAAGTAAAGAAATTTGTTAATGATAAAGAGGTGGTTGAACCTTGTCAAAAGTGTGTTGAACTCACACAAGAGGTTGACTCTTTGAAAAACAATGTTTCTAGTTTTCAAAATGAAGCATTGAATTTTTCTAAATTCAAAAAGAGTAGTATTGTTTTGGACGATATGCTAAGTCATCAAAAATTGTCCCAAGATAAGGAAGGCCTTAGATTTTCTAAAAATGATAAAACCTATTCCTTAAGTCTGAACAAACCAATAGTGTTTGTAAAAGAGAGTCAAAAAGAATATTCGTAAAAAAGGTTTGTTAAACCCATCGTTCCTCAAACTCACTCTGCAAACACTCGAGGTTCCCAAGAACCCATTACAAGAGTGGAAACAAGACATCACTCGGTCTCACATAATGGAATTAGATACACACGACCTCGAGTTTACCATAGACCTCTCTTACCCATACCACATATGAGACCTTTAAACTCATATGCTCGAAGACCTTCTTTTCAAAACAACTGCTCTTCGGAAAGAAGAAGTTTTTATAAAAACCAAAGGTCTTTGCATCTTCAACCTAGCAACTTCTAAAGGAAAGAAAATTCCTACCCAAATCAAAGTCTAAAAACACATTGGAGCGTTGGACCAAACTTTCAAAACTCCTATGATTTTCAAAACAATCCTTGGTCTGCGTTTTCAAGGTACGGCCTACATAAACTATGTGCTTTACTACAAGACCCAAGAATGGTTAACTTGGGCACCATATTTTCTAACCACAACGGACCCATAAAACAATGGGTACCATGAACTTGAATTCATATTTGCTTGTAGGTGTGTGTTAAATGTGATCTACTACCGGACGATTGGATTGTGGATATTGGTTGCACTAATCACATGACCGGGAATAGAAGATTGTTTACTTCGTACAAGGCGTATGATGGTGGACTGTCATATTTGGGATCAACCTAAAGGGCAAAGTCATCGGTGGAGGTAATATTACTCATGACTCCATTACAATTACCAACGTCAAGCATGTTAGTGGTCTAGCTTTTAACTTGATTAGCGTAGGTCAATTATGTGATGATGATTGCGTAGTTAGCTTTACTAAAGTAGATTGTACTATTGGTAAAAATGGTAAAACGCTAGCTAAAGGACATAGGAGAAATAATCTATATACTTGCAAATTGGGAGATATCTCCAAACAACAAATTTGTCTTGCATCTGTGGTGGATAACTCAACGCTTTGGCATAGGAGATTAGGTCACGCCAATATGAAGTTAGTTCAAAATTTAGCTTCTAACGAGCTAGTAAGAAACCTACCTAAGTTGGACTTTGAAATATATTTTTGTGATACATCTGGTCTAGGGAGTCAAGGTAATGCAAACAATAGGACTAGGAATGAAGTGTCAACTAGTAGAGTTTTAGAGTTGTTACACTTAGATTTTTTTTGGTCCATCTCCAATTCAAAGTTATGGAGGGAACTTCTATACTTTAATGATTGTTGATGATCACTCAAAATACACTTGGGTTGTGATTGAAGAGTCTAAGGAAGATGTCTTAGAAAAGTTTAAAATATTATGTAAAAAGCTTGAAAACCTACATGATTGGTCTATTGTTTCAATTGTCACAAACCATAGTAATGAATTTGATAAATTGCAATTTTAGAGCTTTTGTAAACAACATGGAATGTCTTATAACTTGTCAAGCCCGTTCACTTCTAAATCAAGTAAGATTGTTGAAAGAACGCATCGCAAGTTAAGAAAGATGAGTCGTGCTATGTTAGACGAGCAATATATTTCACAAAAGTGTTGGTGTCATGCATTAGATACGGCGACATACATATTTAATAGGGTTTATATTAGAAAAATCATTAAAACACCCTACAAAATCCTTAGAAATAGGAAGCCGTCATTAGAGTACTTTAGGGTCTTTAGTTGTAAAGCATTTATACTTAACACTAAAGTACATCTTAACAAGTTCGCCCCAAAGTCGTACGAAGGTGTGTTTTTAGGATACTCTCAAACTAGTAAATCATACATAGCTCTTAACAAGAAAACAATGAGAATTGCGGAATCTCTCAATGTTACCTTTGATGAGAGATTGCCCGAGCCCGAGACATATCCTTCGGTAGAAGATGATAGGATCGATGAACCCATAGTTCAAGATCTTAATAGGTCGTCGTCATTACAAGTTAATGTTTCAAATGAAGGCTATCCTAAGAGTCTAAAAGAAGATAGAGGTCACCCAATGGAACAAGTAATTGGTGAATTAAATGAAAGGACACTTAGGTATAAGACTAAACAAGCTTAGGATTTTCGCATGACATTTTCCAAAGTCTAAATTTTACAAGTATAGTTGAGGTTGTTCATGGTTGACATGCACCATAGGATATTGTTTTGAGTGGGTAAGGGGTCAAAAATAAGAGTAGAAGTCTAGAGGTCGTTTGCATACCCTTTTAGAGATAATTGTGCTCTTAGAGCTTATGTGCTTATGTGCTATGTGCTAGGACTTATATGAAAGGCATGAAAGTTAAGAAACATTGTTGTTTTAACAAGATGAAGGATAGATATCAATGCATTATTCAAACTATAGTTGACATTATCTCAGACTCTACATGTCAAACCTATGTGATATGAACAAGAAATTTGCTCTACATCTTGTCAATATTGTAATAATCATCACCTTACATATTTAAATGTGTAAAATCAACTTATTCACAACATTGCATGCTCTATTCCCCATGATAGACATGAAAGATTAAATAGACAAATTCATTAACAAAATCACTTTGGATCACAACTCACCCTTGTGTTGAAAATGTTGTATTTATGTCAACTTGTTCAATTTATGTGTTGATTGCATGCTATGTGTATTAGGGTAGAAAAGAAAAGAAAAGAACTTTATGCAAGCATACAAACTACTCACGTAATTATAGAGAATGCTTTTGAAATCGAATTCGGTATGGTGCTGCATAACAAACTAAAATACATAATTAATAAACATGATAATATAGTTATCTCATTCGAGAAACTATGAAATTAATTCACCATACACTATGGTAGTTAATATTATCAATGTTGACACAACACATCGACTGTGAGTCCGAGATATTATACTTAGCAACACTTTGCTATTATATAATGGATTGTATGTCCGATATGTGTAAAATATCCAAAAAGGGATTAAATACACATTGAACTAGGTTTGATAACTTGGACAACTTGTTATATGTCATGTTTGCATTGTGGTAATCATATGAAAGCTTGTAGAATAAAGGAGAGGAGCTAGATAGTATTTTTCATCATTTTCTAAATTGTTATTTCAAAAGGAAAATAGAAATGGGAGGGAGAAGTGAATTACAAAATGTAAAAGACTTGTATAAATACCCCTCCTAGATGGGTATTTATACTTATTGCTAATCCTATTCTATTTTCCTAACTTTAGTCAAACCTTGGTCAACTTTACTTAACTTTGACCAAGATAGACTTTATTACATCATAATTACTATTAAAACTATAAAACTAAACAAAACTATACAAAGACCAATTCATATTATAATAAACACTTTTCTTGATCCTAACAATCTCCCCCTAAGGGTTGATTATTACAAATGCTTCATCGTCGGTAGAATTGGTCTTCCATTCATAAAAGATTCACATCTTCTTATCTGATCTCGGTGACTCAGACGCTTAGCAATTTCTCTTTCAAATGATCTCATTATGTCAGGATCTAATTCACCAAGCAGAGCTGGTTTCTTCCATGGTTCTGATTGAACGATCTTGAGCTTTACTTCTTTCAAAACCTTTTCTAGCGTAGCATCACAAAACTTTACAATCTTCACTAAGTACATAACCCGTTTCTCATCTTTGCTGTTCAAGTAAATCAAACCCGTATTTGGCTTGTCGACTATTGAGTACGGTTCATATGCTTCAATACCATGAAATGTCAATGTTGGTGCAGTTAAATTGACCTTGACTTGATAACTCTTTATTCCCAACTGGAAATCAAGAACTCGCTCCCAAATCACATGACTTTTGAGGAATGTTATTAATGAATTTATCAACTTGGTTTCACGATAATTGACCTTCTTGTTCTGGCAAAGATAATACAAGTCTTCAATATCGTTTTTGTTTAGATACTTGAAGTCAGCTTCAGAAAAACTATCCGGTTTATCATTTTCTCTTATCACAATTACTTGTTCCATGAAATCCAAACCATGTGGTTGATTAGTAGTTATTCTGACAACTTCTGTAATCCTGTGATTAGAGAAATAGTCTTCTGGATTATATTGGACTCGTTCTTGATTTTGCTTGTACACTCTTTTATGCCATGAATCTTTCCAATGTTGAATTGTCAATCGTGCATCTTCATTAAAATTCTTGAATTCTTTACGAACCCAACGATTCATCTTTTCTTCCAGATCAACTTATGGAAATCGTTTTGCGTGTATCTTGTAGAGCGAAAGAATATACTTCTTCTCCTCAGTATTTCCATTCTTTAGGAAGAATAGATCTTTGTTGTACAAATACCTTGGAGGTTTATTTGGATTCCTTTATGGTCTAAAGAAAACGAGAGGTCTTGGTACTAGACGCCTTATATCCTCTTGTCTGCTTTCCTAAACTATCTAATTCTCCATAAAGTTTATTATTTGTTCCAAATGGTAGGCATATTCTTCAGCATTCTTGAACTGAATACTTAACATATCATTCAGTGTAGCCTCCATTCTTGCACGATCAAAGATAGTTGGAACATGTTTATCAACATTTTGAAGTTTTGTGATTAGCTTAGGTGTTTCATCTTCCAGAATCACGGCATCGTCATCAATAACTGTTTCCTCTACCCCTGCATCCCATTTCTATTGTTGTTGTTGTTGCTTGGATACATAAGTTGTGGAATCTTTAGCTGAATGCTTAGACAAAGAACCCCTTGCAGACTTTGAACTGTTCAATGCCTTATGTCTTTTCACTCTTTTCTCCCCCTCAGAAGAAGCATCATCCTCTTGATGGTCATCATGTCTTTGTGAGTGAATATCATCATCCCTGTAGGAAGTATTAGAGGTGGAAGACTTTTCAAACTTACGTTTTAGTACCTCCCACAAAACTGGATCATTAGCTTGATCTTAAAGACTTCTTTTCATCTTTAAATACAATTGTTGTTAAAGATCAGCTGATGAAGTTGTTTTAGTTGATGTGGTTGTGGTAGGATGGACTTGAATAACATTGCTTTGTACGTAATTTTTGAAAAGTTCTTTGATGATCTTTGGTTCTTTGGCATTAAATTCTTAAGAAACAAGATCAGGTACTTCTGAACGAAAAGCATCACGATCTTTAATAATAGTTTCTGCAATAGATGGCTTCAAGTTGTTTTTAATCAAGTCATTTGTAGCTCTTTCAGCGAGTTGTGGTACAATTTCATGAAGAACTCGATCAACTTTCTTGTGAGTATTCTAGAAATATTTAGTTGTGACGCACTTTCGTTCCATGTTCTGAATCATATACCCTTGACGTCTGCACATCCTGCGAAGCGCACCTGGAAGATGACTATACATTCTGGAAATACGTTGTTTGGAGTGTGGAGTCTTAGATGTAGTTGCGGTTAGGAGTGGGACAATATCCATCAATTCCTAAGTAATGTTCTTATCCGAAGATAAGTTTATCCTATAGGATCTAGGTGGTGTGGGAATTGGTGTCTGCCTCTCCTCAGTCCTAGTCTCCAAACTACCCGTATCAACATCTTTCTCTTCATCTACCTTCTCTTCGTCATCATCATTATCAACGTATTCTGGATTTTCCTTATGACTCTCGGGCTCTGACCTATCCTCATAGTCATTATCATCTTTTTCACCTTCAACCACCTGATTTTGTCTAATGGTTATTTTTAATGATTTCTGTGGTGAACTTGATTCTCTAGCAGTTTGCTTCCTCTTCTTCCCATGAGGACTAGCAGTAGAAACGGTAGGTGTCCTATGGGCTCTAGGTGTAGACCTATGTGTTCCTTAGGTAGAAACAACCGGTTGTGGTTGATTCATTGGAACATTTACCCCAACAAACACCGTCTCATACTCCTTAAAGTCATCGGTGGTACGGATCTCCTTGGTCAGAAATGCATCTGGAATCAACATCCCTCGTACAAGCACATTCCTAGTAGTATACACACTAACCAATGGAATATCATCCTTGATGGAATGATAATCCTCATCAACGCTTGGGTTGGGTGGTGTGTGTTGTGTGGGGGGGGGTGGGGGGGAGGGTGTGTGGGGGGTGAAGGGGGGGGGGGGGGGGGGGGGGGGGGGGTGGGGGGGGGGGGGGGGGGGGGGGGGGGGGGGGGAGTGGGGGGGGGGGGGGGGGGGGGGGGGGGGGGGGGGGGGGGGGTGAAAGGGGGGGGGGGGGGGGGGGGGGGGAATGAGGGGGGGGGGGGGGGGGGGGGGGGGGGGGGGGGGGGGGGGGGGTGGGGTGGGGGGGGGGGGGGGGGGGGGGGGGGGGGGGGGGGGGGGGGGGGGGGGTGTGGGGGGTAGGGGGGGGGGGGGGTGGGGGGGGGGGGGGGGGTGGGGGGGATTGGTGGGGGGGGGGGGGGGGGGGGGGGGGGGGGGGGGGGGGGGGGGTGTTGGTAATGGGTGGGTGGGGGGGTTGGGGTGGGGGGGGGGGGGGGGGGGGGGGGGGGGGGGGGGGGGGGGGGGGGGGGGGGGGGGGGGGTTTATGGGACTAGATTGGTCTTTTATCAAATCAGCAATCATGAGCTTGATGAATCGAGAATACTGGATGGCTTCCTTCTTTTGAAACACATTGTTCATGAAATCCCACCACAGAAAAGCAGCATAATCAACATTTGTTCGGTTGATCACAGCATGAAACAATTAAAGAATGTTGATCTTTATCTGATCGTGTCTAGGTGTTCTTGTTGTTAAGCAGCGGTTGAACACCTGGAACATTGTTAGCCATGGTTGAGCTAAATTCTTTGTATAGAAGGCGCTAAATTTATCAACCACTCATTGATAGCCAAACTTGTTCATGAAAGATTCAATTGTTTCAATGGTGATAGGTGCAACAAATGGATTGTATGGTGTCTCTACTAGAAGTTTAAGAATAGCTCAAAACATATCTACTGTGTAAGTAATTTCTTGAGTATCCAGCTTAAATCTGATAGTATCCTTAGTGTTGGGTACTTTGTGAACTTTCTGCCAGAATTGTTGTAGATATACAACAAGTACATCAGCTGTAGCGGTTAAAGCATAGCTTAGTGATGATCAAGTAATATCTGCCCAACAATCTTGCATTCAAGAGAGCATGGAATACTCTGAAGCATCACATAATTGTTGCATCTCCCAATGGTATGGTATCTTGGAACAAGCTAAGCAGCTGGAATTACTTGTTGAGCCATGTGGAATATTGTATGGTAACATGAAGTGATTATTAAAATGAGTTAAAGTTTGTAATATTCACATTTATAACATTTTTGTCTCTTTCCACTCTGTCGGTTTGTATATGCTCTGGCAATTCTTTTTGAGCATATTCTGATCATTTTCTTTCTCATGTGCCAATTCTTGCTTTTTTGGGCACATGTCATATGCTTTATTCATCTTTGTCTTTTAATCTCATTTTGTATGCTCTGGCATTTCTTTTTCGAGCATACATTGATTTGCTTTTTCACGTATGGATTTTATCTCTCTTTCTATTTAGAGTTTCCTTACCAAAAAGCATTTATGAAATGATACTCTTTCAAGAAATAAAGACATAATCTTATTTAGACAACATCAACTTGGCAAAAACACAAGTTGCGACAAGCATTGATGGTTTAAGAAATCTAAGAGTATAACTTTATATTCTTTCAAACCTTTTTAGTAAAAGAGTACCACTTTGTGACACAAAGAAACAACTTTTTGATAGAAATGGTGATAACTTATCCAAAATCACATGTTTTCTAAAGATGTTTTGAAAACAATGAGTATACAACCACATTAATGTAACATCAATTGGATGGTCACTAAGTCACTCACTTCTCATTCTGTTCATTGCAGAAAACGATCGAAATCGGACAGGACTTAGACCATTTACCCAACTGAGTACAATAGATAGTCATAAACCATTTTGAACGGTTTTTGAAACAATCTTTTCAAAACTTTAAACTTTTCTTTTTGATGAAACATGAGAAATTTATGATCATAGATAGTTGAAGCTCCACTTTGTATTTCTCTTCATTTTGAATCATTGATCACTTTGAATGATAAATTTAGTTATACAAAACATATTCTTATATACGATATTTGGATGGTCAGTTGATTGCTCAATCCTCATCCTGTTAATTTCAGAAAACGGTCGAAACTAGACACAATCTTCACCATTTGATCCATTTATCAATATAAAGATATGATTTTATAACAAAATTTATCATTTGTTTTTGTAAGATGCCATTTTTGTTTAACGATTAAGCCCATTTGAGTATTCGTAAAAAATTTAGCCCATTAGTATTGTTTTCCGAAACCCAAGTTAAAAAGCCCATTTTGCCTTACGAAACTCATTTATTAAGCCCAAAATATCATTTACGAAACCAACCCATTTGGTCCATTACTGTTTACGAAACCAATTGATAAGCCCATACGAAACCGAAACATGAAAAATTACTTTCATAAACATAATTATCCTCTTGAAAAATGATAAGCTTAATATTTTTGACTTATTTTTTAGCTTATTTACCATCTTATTAACAGTTTAAGCTTGATCTTATGTTAAAAAAAGCAATTTCTCAAAGTTACGGAACCTATCAACGTTACGAAACCTCATGATCTTAGTCCACAAATGATATTTTCAGTGATCAATCTATTCTAATCATATCACAAGACATATATCAACGTTTTGCCTCAATCAATTTCATGTTTCAATTAATTTTCATATTTACGAAACTCTAGATCTATACGAAACCTATTTTATCAATTAATAACAGCAATTAATCACAAATAAAACAAATAGGTCACGATTTCTTACGTTTTTCTATCACAAATAATCAATAAAACGATCTGGATCGTGTTTTCTTGGTTACGAAAGCTCAGAGAATTTACGAAACCTTTTAATTCATTTACGAAAGTTATGAGGTTGTGTACGAAACTGTTGCATTTATACTTTCGAAAATGACTTTCCAATTTTGGCATTTTTAGTCTCTCAAGTTACTTACGTAAGCTCTTTTGATCCCTACGAAACTTGACTTTGCTAACTTGTCCTTTTAAGACCCTGAAGTTTCTTTCGTAATCATTAATCACCCATACAAAAGTTATCATTTTGCCCTTTTACACTTTTAGCCCTTGTAGTTACTTTCGTAAGCTTTTTTGATCCAAAAACAATTTCATAACTCCCCCTTGGAGTTAGACCACTTTTTACATCAAACTTTTTGAACTATTTTGCAGTTAAGTTCTCGCTTTTGATTAAAAAACTATAACTCCCCCTCGAACAATTATCCACTTTTGAAATTTCTTTCTTTTAGATAAAATTTGTTCGAAACAAAATTATTTTTTCTTTTTGAGAACACAATTTTATTTTCTGATGATAATTTGACTGAAAAAATTATAACTCCCCCTCAATATGATATCTAATTATAAAAGCATTATAAATTACCATTTTAGCTTCATTATTTTTAGCAAGTTTCTTTTTAAGATCATCGTTTTGTTTATCAAATGGTACAATTTCATCCTTTTTAGTTTCGGGATTATTTTGAATAGGAGGAAAATCACCATAGGTAATAACATGCCAAAGATCTAGATCTTTTGATTTCACATAAGTTTCGAATCTATTTTTCCAATAAATAAATCCATCACTTTCAAATAGTGGTGGTCTTTGCATAGATTGCCCTTCTAAATATTTTTTCGATTCCATAGATCGATTCAAGTTTTAAAATACAATTTATTTTAAAAATCTTGTTTGACGTGGCTTCTGATACCAATTGTGGAAAACTAGAAGGGGGGTTGAATAGTTTACCGCTTTTTAATTTAATGTATCGTTTGTTTATAAAAACTTAGATTCGACTTTATGTGATCTCAATATGTGCACAATATGAACAATACAAGTAAGTAAATAAATGATAACAAGATATAGAATAAGTATGTAAGACAAGAGATAAGAGTTAGAAATATCAAACCACAACACAAGGATTTATAGTGGTTCGGTAACGAAGCACCTCTTCGCCCTACTCCACTCTCCGAGCACCAAACTCGAGAGTTATCTTCACTTTGTCAACAAACTTACTTTAGGCGGAGAAAACCGTACACAAGTAGCTTACACCAATTTCCGACACAAAGCCAAATATCGAGTTCTAATCTTAGCTAGAACCAATCTATCACACCCTTTGTATTTTGAGAACTAAAATACTAACCGCACTATCAACTCTTCACTTCACCTAAATTCTAACACGATCACCCTGATCTAACTATACTTTTTATGATCACCACGATCTAACTATTACACACAACTATACAATGTACACAAATGATTTACAAAATATAAAACAATCGTAAACAAACTAAGCTATAAGACTTTGTAACTTTATGGTAAGAAGTATTTTTCTCTTGCACTCGAGGATCTAAGCTTGAATCACTTGAAAACAAATGCTTAAGATTAAATGATCAAAGGATTATAAGTGATGTATAAACTGATTTTGGACAAAAGAGAATGAGTACAAAAGGTGAAAAAATCAGTGAGGAACAGTCCAGTATTTATAGGTAAAGTTGGGGGCCTTTTTGTCTAGCCGACCCCCTTAGCTCATTTGTCGGCCCCCTTATTCCTAAGGGGGCCGCCCTTATATATAAAGGGGTTGCCCTAGGCCAGACGCTCTCTTTTTTGTCCTTTCTAGGGGAGGTGTTTTCTGGAACATTTCTAGCCGTTTTTAGGTAGGAAATTTGAATTCAAAATAGTTATTTTCAATAAAATATTCTTTTAAATTTAAAAATGTTTTGTAAAAGTTATAAAAATATTTGTAAGTTGAATAAAATTCATTTGATCATGAAATGCATTAAGTATTTATTTATTCATACCTTTAAGTGATTAAATATTCAAAATGGAAATTTACGACTAATTACTTGTTTACATTTAATTTTTCATTGAAGGTTTTTACATTTTTTGATTATCAAAACGTAAAGAGGTCAAAAAATATTAATAACGTTTTTAGGCATTATTTCTATCAACAATCTCCCATTTTTTGATGATTACATAATCTAAACTCATTAAATATAAAATTATTTTTAAACAAGTATTTAGTGAGTTTTATTTCTATTTCTTTCCCTTTTTGTAGAATCAAAAAGGCTTCATCGATGAATATGCATAAAATCAACGGAATAAACGCTCCCCCTTGATGTGTGCTCCCCCTCGATCGAGGGCACCAAGGAATCAAGCTATGGTAACTTTGCTACAAAAACGAGTTAGAGGAACAAAACCAATGTTTCTAACATATAGCAATGTAAAAAAAATATTTAAACATGGTGACAATAGATTTTAAACAACCATCACAAACATCAACCAATTAAACTCAACTATATATGCATATAGGAGATAACTAACAAATTTGCCAATTGCATATTAAAAACATAGAATAAGAGTTCATTCATTAAACAAAAAAATTGTATGTAATACACAATCATACAACTAGAATGCATTAAAAGAAAATATTATGCTTAAGGCATAATAATATATCATACTTAAGTAAAAACTACAAAGGTCCTAATTTTCCTAGAATGCCATAAGACTTGCTTGCAAAATGTTTGGTTGAAAATTATTTGAGACATGAGTGACTAAACATAAAGCATGTTTAGTTTGGAGAGATTGATGGTGGTGGTGGCGAATTTAGTGGTAGTGGTTGGGAAAGCATGTGTTCAATGTAAGAAAACATGTATTGGAGTTCATATCTCAATCCAAAGATGAGAGTGCGGTTGTGAATGAAACATAACCATGAATCTTCATACAAAAATCTTTGCAACTTTTCAAAGGTTTAGTTTGGGGAAGTTTCGAGGTATTTGGTTATAAGGCATATAATATTGCGTGAGGACACGCAATCGCTTAGTTTGGGGAATTTTGATATGTGTGAAAACACATATCCATTTTATATCAAAATAAACCCAATAAAGACCAAAAACATAATAAAAATGGCAAAGATATGCTTGTTTTTGTGTTTTGTATGTGCAGGTACGGATAAAGCAAAAACCACAAGAAAACGGTTAAAACCGGGCAAACACGAACACAAGAACGGAAGAGCACGCAAAAAGCCGGGAGAAAGCTATCAAAGTCAAAAGTGGTCAACCTCAGTCAACCTTTGGTCAAACAAAGTCAAACAACAAAAAGACAAAATCCCAAAGTTACCAAATCAATCCTTCATGATTAACCAAATTACAAAACAAACCCTAAATGCCCTAACAGTCGTTATCTTTTTATTAATAAAAGATAACAACCGTTACCTTCTTTATAACAAAAAAAAACCACTCCAATACCCGGGCCTAAATCCACAATACCTAGCCCAAGCCCGAAGTCAAAGAGAAATGACCCGGGTTAGACAAACTCAAACGCACCTTTTATAAGTTAAAAAAGGGCGGGAGATACAATTTTTATTGTTCATCTCCTTCCCCAATTAACCAAAGGGTTAAAATCATAGGGCTTTTCACAATTAAGGGGCAGAAAAGACAATTCAACGGGTCAAGTACATGGTGGCAGAGTTATACATCATTCATGAGCCCTCATTGGTCAATTCCATCAAAGGAATGACACGTCGGATTGAAGAAAGCACAAGGGAATGTGGGATTTTGCACTAGAAGTACTCACACAAGAAACATAATCAAGCCTAACACACGGATGCCACGTTGGCAATCCGTGTGCCCCAAATCTAATCCAAGGGCTCACATCAATTATCCAATGATTAGGGGAATGTACGGTTTTGATTAAGAGGAGCGTCTAACTGACAAGGGGTCTAGAAGGATCAGGAGTTGGCTATAAATAGACACACGTCTCACACACACAACGAGGAGAGGAGTCTAGCTTTTAATTTTTAGTCAAAAATGTATTTTCAGCTTTTAGTTTAAGTAGAGTAATTTTCAAGCTTATTGTAATTTTTGTTTTTTTAAAGCATTGTAATCATTTTCAGTTATTAATAAAAACATTCTATTTTGCTTAATCTGGTTTTTTACTACAAGCTCTTATCACTTTCAATTATATAAGCTACTATGTCAAAAGCTTGTAATAAGCTCTTATAAGCTTTCACAAGTCTATAAGCTTGTGATTGAGCTAATCGTTCATTTAATCTACTTAAACATCTAAAATCAGCTTAATATTTGGAATATTGGACTTATAAGCTAATGGAAGAGAAGCTAGCAAGGGATGAGCTTCCATGAACTTTTACTAGCTTATCCATAAGGATAAGCTAGAGCTAGTAGATAAGCTCATTCGAGCCTTTGTGCCTTTGTTTTGCTAAGGCAACTTGTAAGTTCTTCATTTAATTTCCTTGTCTTAAAATTTCTTAGTTAGATCTGCTTATTTGCTTATTGCTTGCTTATTCTGCTTTCTAGTTAGCTTATTTGTGATTGTCTCAATCTAAATGTGATATTTGTTCATCTGTTTTTAGCATTAGGTATCTTAAATTTAGTATTTCATAAACTGTCTTAATATCACTTAAAAACCAAAAAAAATAAATAGCTTAGCTTTTAGATTCTTAATTCTAGCTTAATTGATTTGGGATTTATGTTTGTTAAGCTTGTTATAAGCTAATTGATATCTGGTATTAAAGTTTTGTCCACTAGATTTTAATCTCAAGCTTAAAAGAAATCTGTCATAAGCTTAAAGAGGTGTTTGGTTTAATGCAGTTTGACCTTTAATAGTCAAATGGAATTGATAAAAGTTTTTGAACTAGTTTAGAATTGGATTAAAATGAGTAGTAAAAGAGTTTTCAAATTTCAGTTTGCAAATTTTTAAAAGTTTAAGCTAGTTTACTGTGTGCCTGCACCAGGGGACTTTTTCCTCTTATCTTTGATTGTTAAAATTTGATCCAAGCCTTCCTAGGCTTGGAACTTTGTTTGCTAGGTCTTCTTAGACACTCAATAGGAGTGTCTAGAATACCTGCAAGTTTGGTTTACGAATTTGGTCATTTGCATCAGCAGTAGTAACAACAGTTACTACTGCTATCTTTTTAGCTTCATTTAAGCTAGCTTAAGTAGGATTTAGAATTTAAAATTTAGTAAGTTTATAGATTAGATAAAGGTTAAGATAGTTTAAAACTTGTTTTCAATTTCTAGCTTATTACTTAGGATTAATTTAGTCTTAAAAGTCCATCAAAAATCTCAAAAAGCCAAAAACAGTATTAACTAGTCTTAGCTTTTAAATTTGGATTTCTAGCTTTTAGTACTTATTTTTTTATGATTTGAATCAATAGTTTATAAGTAGGTAGTTAAGTTGTTAAAAGCTTAGTTTCTTTTTTAGCTTATTATGCAAACTAGCTTATCTAGTTTTTGAGCTTATTTTGGTAGTACATGAGTTTACCTCTTAGATCATAGGATTAAGATAGCTTATAGTGTTTCCAGTTAAGTTAGCTTATTAAATTTAGCTTCTACGCATCTTGAGCTTTCTAGGACATCTTTTAGTTTTGAAAATGGTGTTTAAATAAGAACTTTGTGCTTAATTTAGTGTAGAATAGTTTTTTAAATCTCAAATCACAACTTTCTGTAAACAGCTTATTAAAAAGCTTTTTGAGAGCTTAATTTTTAGTTTCAGCTAGTAGTCACTTTATTAAAGTTGTTTAAAAAGTTGTCCTCTACAACTTTTGTTCTTTAAGTTTTTCATAAAAAACCAAAAAAAAGAGAAATGGAAGTCGGGGGTGAGCAAGGCTCGAACTCCCGACCTCAACACCTCAACCTTTTATAAACACACACACCACACCTTACCGCTGTGCCCTTGGGTCTTTTTCATAAGACCTTTGCACACTTTAATTCTTATAGTCATTTTAGCAAATAAGCTTATTAAGCTGTCAAAGCTTATTTCACGGCTTATTTTATAAGTTGTGACTTCGGGCTTATTTTCCTAGGATTTAAATCATATAAGCTATTTTTTGTCATTTTTCTAGAATTTTTAGAGTTCGTTTAGTATTTTTAATCATTTATTTTCATTAAAAACTTCAAAAAATCATAAGAAATAGAAAAATAAGCAAAAAAATATAATTCCTTTTTAGAAAATTTTCTTTTATCATTAAGAACGTAGGAAAATTAGTTTGACTCTTGTGGGTTTATTTTTGAGCATTTTATCTTTTAGGGCTCGGTTTTCGATTCCCGTTATTCACTTTTGTGATTTCTTTCAAATTTTATCGTTAAGCTTTCAAATTTTGCAAATCCCTTTATTTTTATTCATAAAATAAGATTAAAATTCAAATTCTAGATTAAGGTGCTAATTAGGGTATATTTTGTCGTTTCTGTTTTTCGTCCGCGTGTTTAGTTAATTTACTTGCATTTAATTGTTTTAATTGTTCATAGGAAAGCCAAAAGGACCACTGAGATATCTTAGTCTAGTGGACCTATTCACCTTGTTGCAGATAAGACTATTTATAAGGAGTGGGAAGACAGAATGGAAAGGCTACCACTACTGCTTCTAGCTTAGAAGCAGAGCAGTACAGTGGTAACATAAATAGGACCCAATCCATAGCAACACTTAATGAATCTTTTCCTTAGGGAACTGATTCAGGTAGTGGTCTCAGGTGCCAAGATACCATATTGGGGGGGGGTGCAGAAGCTTAAACTAGGTTTGAGGTTGCATCTAAATAGTCTAATGATCCACCTCTCTTAAGAGTTAACACACTTGTAAGTGGAGATGACAGCATGAAACTAATGGAATTGATGAAACATTATACAAAACTATCTGAATTGGTAAGAAAAAGAAAAGAGAGATATAGTGAGCTGAAAAACAGAAAGAGAGATTGTGAGAATCTAAATTTATGATGGCAATGCTTGTTGGAACAGAATTAGAGTTGATAACTAGCTTAGGCATAAACTAAACACTAGCTAGTATTAAAGTTAGTACTGCCAGGAATATCTTAATACTAGCTGGGTAACATTAATACGGCTGGACTTAAAGTTAGTACTGTTAGGCTAAAATTAGTACTGGTAGGTGACCGTTAGTACTGTTTGAGGCATAACAGAATTTCCTTAATTAAATATAGCCGTTGCGAAATTTTTTTGCAACACTTCGTCATAGGTTTGACTAATTTGGAGAATTCATGATCTTTCTATAAAATCATAAGCTTTCTTCAAGATAAGAACAAATTTCATTCAGTCGGTCAAATCAAAAGCCTAAGTGCTCTCTATATAATCTCAATTAACTTTGCCAAGCTTACATACTCTCATATACAAACATATCCTAGAACCTAATCTAACTTCTCTCCATCAAATGGTAAATTTGGATTTCTGCGACAAGCACAACATGGTTGCCTACTTACAGAAGTCAGAAGGAAGTGAAGGATTTCATCAGATAATTGATTTTCTCTTTACAAGTCACATTAGGTATGCCCTCACTAATAGTCCAACTATCTATGTCTCTTTCATAGAACAGTTTTGGCAAACTGCTTCTGTAAGCACACTTGAGAATGGAGACATGGAAATCACTGCTACAATAGATGGGAAATTCAAGGTTGTTTATGAGGCATCTATTAGAATGAATCTCAGGTTTTATGAAGATTCTGATGGTATTAGTACTTTGCCTACTTTAGAAATTTTTGAGCAACTTGCTCTAATGGGGGTATGTGTCCAATTCTGATAACTTAACTTTTCAAAAGGGACACTTTTCCCCTCAGTGGAAATTTTTGATTCATACCATCCTTCACTGCTTAAGTTCTAAGAAAACTGCTTGGGAACAATTTAGTAGCGATATAGCAACTGCTATCATATGCTTGGCCACAAACCGAACCTTTAATTTTTCCAAATTGATTTTTGATGCCATGGTGAAAAACTTTGATAGTAAGACAAAAATTTTGATCTCGGATTGAACAGGATGCTTCGTTTAAGGGGAAGCTAACAGATTGTTTTTGGTTTTTGGTTTTAAATGTTCTTAAACGTTTAAAAGGCTTGTATTTTTGATTAATTGGTTACGAAGATGATTAATTATCACTTATTTGGAGTTGAAGTGGAGTTTCACAGGTTTGTGTTTTATCATATCTCAAATGGCTTACAACATTTGGAGGTAACTTGTTTGTGTTTTCAATGTTGTATACGAAGACTGTTCAAATCTACTATAGTCTTGCTACACTATAAGGAGTTACGTTGTTGTGCTCAGTGTCTCATAGAAAGAGATTTTTGACAAAGAGGTTGGCGATCTACTTATATTTCACAGATTTTTATAAGTTTGACTCACGTAGGATAATACAAGATAAAAAACACAAGTTTTGTTTTTCTAATTCAGCATCAAGTCGTTTACTTTAGTTTTCTTCATCAGTGATCATTAAAAAGAGCCTACAAAATTGAAGATTCAAGAGATGGTTAACATATGGGTTTCACAGGGGGAAACTTATTGATCTAAATGTTTGAAAAAATCATCATGTTATGTTCATGCCCACTTTAGATCAGAGTTTTCATTACTACTACTGAACATTATTACTACTAGCTAAGTTTATATTTCTACTGCTTACGATTCATTTTTCTTATTGTGCGTAATGGTGGCAATTTGAGTCATTGGAAGGCTGGATTGGTAGTGTGATATATGGTTTGTAGCTGTTATGATCCAAGTTGCATATCCCAAAAGACTCTATTTTGATTATGACAAAAAAAAGGGGAAGAAAGATATAGAGATATGGATTTGCAACTTATTATGGGGTTGGTGACATGGCATGGTTACAAAGGAAATGGAAGTTTTTGTTTTCATCAGAGAGGTGATCACATCTCAATCTTCAGGAGAAAGCTTTGGCTATATGATGAAGTTCATACACACCTATTTTGTTTTTTCATCAAACAAACGGGGAAGATTGTTGGGATTCTTGATTTGATGAGACAAAGTGAATAAAATAATGAAACAAAAGGATTTAAATGCAAAAGAAGAATTCTCTTCTTCAAAAAGAATGGGATATAGATTTTAGAAGAATTTCAGAAGATCTCCTTAAGAAGATAAAGATACAGAAGATAATATTTATAAGGTTAGGAAGATATTATTTGTTCTTATCTTTGTAATTTGTTCTTATCCTTTGTAAACCTAGATATCTCTAGTATAATAAAAGAGATATTAGGCCTAAGTGGTTTTAGGGCATCCAAGAAACATAGATCTCTCCCAACGAGAATCCGAAAAATTGTGTGTGTGTACATTGGATCAATGTAGACGTCTAGTTTGTGTGGTGTAGCCTCAAGGTAATTAAGGTTTCCTTAATCCCTGTTACAGGTGGTAACCGATCTATACTGATCATATAGATTTGAGGCTTGGTGGAAACGTATGATAATAAAAACCTTGTTTGATAATCAGCTGTTCTTTATATTCCGTTGCATATTTATATTATCTATAAAACATATCATAGATGAGTCTATAACGATCTCCAACAGTTATTATGATGCGTGAAGATGGTGAAATACACCCGAGTTTCGTTAGTTTAGCTTAAGTTTGAAAAAAAAGAAAAATTGCAACAAAAAAGAGGAGGAAAGTTCGAAGATAATCGTTTCGCAAAAGCTTAGACCAAAGGAATTATATGAAGGATCGATTATTCGTTGATACGTCTTATAAGTCAATGATGTAAAGTTTTGTATAAAGTGGTAGATATCGTCACTTGTCTGTAAAAGTATGTAAAGTATGGGATGATTGGGAAGTTGACCGTTACGAAAACGCCAACTTAGGTTGTTGTTTTTTATCTATGATCAAGACGTGTGTAAATAGTTGTGTCTTTTTCATGGTAACGGTCGAGGAAAAGTGTCTAGCAACTTGTGCCTATCGTAATTTTTATTTAACAACAAATTAGTTCCCTTTCCTAATCATTAACCATGGGTTTTACGCGAATAAGGATGTGATCGAACATGTATGTCTATTCCGTTATTATGGCCATGTATGCATAATTCCGCTGCCTTGTTGGTTTATTACTATTGGTGAAAGTTAGAAGATCCCTACCCTATATCATTCTTCATCCTAACCCTTGGTTAAACTCGAATGAGGATGTGATCGAACACACATGTCTATTCTGTCGTTACGGCCATATATGTGTGCTTCAGCTACCTTGTTGGTGTGGTACTTTTGGTGAAAGATTGTTAGAATGATCAACCCTAAGCCTTATAATAAAAACCCATTTTACCTTTATAAACTTGTTACTCCTTAGCTCTAGTGGTGGAGATGTGTATCCTTGCCAAGCCTATGATAGAATACTCATCACGACCGAGCAATTGAGTGAATTAGTTACATGTTACCACATAGATTAGTTGAGTGATTTGAGTGTTTTCATCTTCCTATTTTGTGAGGTGTTTGCTTGTGTACTTGTAATATATCAAATAAATGCTTAAACAGAAAAATCCTTAGGGATACATTTTCATAAATTTCTAAAGGCTACTTGAGGACAAGTATGATTCAAGTGGAGGGATATTTGATGACATCAAATAAAGTTACTTTTATAGCATCATTTATCCCATGTAAATAACCCATTTTGTATAATTATTGCAAAGTGTTGATAGAAATAATGCCTAAAAACGTTATTATTATTTTTTGACCTCTCTACGTTTTGATAATCACAAAATGTAAAAACATCAAATGTAAAATTAAACACAAACAAGTAATTAGTAGTAAAATTTCATTTAGAAAATTTAATCACTTAAAGGTATGAATAAATAAATGCTTAATGCATTTTATGATCAAAGGAATTTTTATTTAACCTCACATTTTTTTATAAAAATGTCACAAACATTTTTATAACTTTTACAAAACATTTTTAGATTTAAAAGAAATGTTTTATTCAAATAAATATTTTGAATTCAAATTTTCTACCTAAAAACGGCTAGAAATGTTCCAGAAAAGACAAAAAAGACAATGTATTTTTGGTATGTTTTTATTCTTTTAAGTTCGTTTTAAATGGAAAATGGTATGTGTAATTAAACACATATCAGGGGCCGATCAGACAAAAACGCTCCCCAGTTTGCCTATAAATACTGGACTATTCCCCACTGATTTTCTTACCTTTTGCACTCATTCTTTTCTGTCTAAAATCAGTCCACACATTTCCCACAATCCTTTTATCATTTAATCATAAAGCTTTGTTTCAAAGTGATCCAAGCTTAGATCTTAAAGTGCAAGAGAAGAATACTTCCTACCATCAAGTATAGAAGTATTATAGATTAGTGTATGTCTTTGCAACCTTGTTGCAATTGTATTATATCTTGTATATCACTTATGTATATTGTGAAGGTGTGTATCGTAGTTGTGTATACTAGGTAGATTGTGGTGATCATTGTAAGTATAGTTAGATTAGGGTGATCTTAGTAAGTAGTGTTAGATTTGTGTGATCAAGGTAGTGTTTAGTTGAAGTGAAGTTGTGAAGTGAAGCATAGAATAGTTGTGAAGGGTAGAGAAGTTGTAAAGTGAAGTTGTAAAGTGTAGAGAAGTTGTGAAGTGAAGTAAAGAATAGTTGTGAAGGGTAAAGAAGTTGTGAAGTGAAGTTGTGAAGTGTAGAGAAGTTGTGAAGTGAAGAAAAAGTGATGTGGTGAAGAGAAGTTGCGATTTGTTGTGAAGTAGTGTGGTTACTTATGATAGATTGGTTCTAGCTAGGATTAAAACTCGACATTTGGCTTAGTGTCGGAAATCGATGTAAGCTTAGTTGTGTACGGTTTTCTCCGCCTAAAGGGAGCTTGTTGACATAGTGAGGAAAACTCTCGAGTTTGGTGTTCGGGGAGTGGACTAAGGCGAAGAGGTGCTTCGTTACTGAACCACTATAAATTCTTGTGTTGTGGTTTGATCTTTCTATCTCTTATCTCTTGTCTTGTATATTTATTTCGTATATTTTCATTACTTATTTGTTTTGTTAAATTGTTCATATTGTGCACATTGTGAATTCACATTAAGGCGAAGCTAAGTTTTTATAAACAAACTATTCACTAAATTAAAAAGTGGTAAAACTATTCAACCCCTCTTCTAGTTTTCCACAATTGGTATCAAAGCAAGGTTAAACAAGATTTTTAAAATAAATTGTATTTTAAAACTTGAATCGATATATAGAATCAAAAAAAATATTT
>BQNB010055461.1:2661-39097 GCA_026074375.1 Tanacetum coccineum
CGATGAGGCAGTTAGGAATGGATCATTGAAAAGGAATAGTGGTGAGTCGAGTAAGGAAGGGAATGTCAAGGGTGACAATAAAAGAGCAAGGACTGGGAAGTGTTTGCCACAATTACAAACCCTGTTAGGAAAGAGTACATGGGTTCGGCACCCAAATGTACAAACTGCAATTTCCACCATCACCCCGAGACGCCTTGTCGTACGTGCACGAACGGTAACTGCTTAGGGCACTTTGCCAAGGATTATAGGACGGGGCCTAAGATGGTTAATCCACTGAATGCCAGAAACCCAACAGCAGCTCGTGGGGCGTGTTATGAGTATGGTGGTACTAATCAATATAAGGCAGCATACCCTAGGTTGAATCGAGCACCAGTTGAAGGAGGAAATCGTCCAAATCAAACTTTGTCTATTGGAGGAGATCAGGGTCGTGGGAACAATGGCAATCCGGCACATGGAAGAGCATTCGTGATGAGAGCAGAGGAAGCTCGCCAAGACCTGAACATTGTGATGGGTACGTTCTCTTTAAACAACCACTATGCTACGATGTTATTTGATTCTGGTGTTGATTATAGCTTTGTTTTCACTACCTTCATACCTTTGTTAGACATAGAGCCCAGTAGTTTAGGTTTTAGTTTTGAAATTGAAATAGCTAGCAGACAACTAGTAGAGATCAATAAGGTTATGCAGGGTTGTAAACTGGAAATAGAAGGACATACCTTTAACATCAACCTAATACCGTTCGGACACGGGAGCTTCGATATTAATTTATAGGGATTGGGATCTGGTTATACAAAACATTGGCCGAAATTGTTTTTGCCATGAGGAGGGTTGTTTCGGAATTCCATACCACATGGCGTATGGCTTACGGGTATATAGAGATACGGCCAGAGTGAAGGTGAAGCGTTCTTATGAGTGCGTAAGTTGACGAGCCATATTGGAAGACATCGGCCAATCATTTGTAACTTTCCAGAGGTTTTCTTGACGATCTATTAGGTTACATCCTTTCCGAAATGTCAAGTTGCGCTATAGATTTTAATTCCAGGAGCAATGCCGGTCGTTGAAGTCTCCCTTATAGCTTTGGCAACTTCTGAAATTGAGGAGTTGTCAAACCAACTCAAGGAAACTCAGGACAAGGGGTTTTATTAGACCAAATGTGTTCTTCGACAATGGGGAGCAATAGTATTATTCGTCACAGAGAAGGCAAAGTTCTTTTAGGTTTTATTTCGTCTATAAAGAGTTGAAAAAGGGACCATCAAGAATCAGTTTCTTCAAATCACTTGGTATCATTTAGTCCTGTTGGACAAAATGAATTGGATCATGATAATTCTCTAGTAGAACCTTCGATCTGGACTACACTTCAGATGAGTGTGAACGATGACTTACATTCCAAAGACCGCCATTTAGATACTGATATGGGCATTTCGTCGTTCAAAGTAACGCCCTTTGGTCTGTTGATTGCACCAGTAGTATTCAGGGACTTGATGATGAATGAGTATGCTGGGGGGTGTAGGGGGGGGGGGGGTCAAAACTACTTGAATATTTTGTTTTGGGTTCATCGATGTATGTTTGATTTTACATATAAATGGTTTAGTGAATGTATTATGATATAGGGTTATTCTTTAGTATTGCATATTGCTAGGTGATCTGTTAGAATAAGATTGCTAAGTGTGAAATTCTAGTTAGCGAGAGGTGCTGTTCTTGGCTGTGGTTTACAGCTAATTGGATGTAATGCTTGAAAACATCAGGTTTTGATGCTGATAAGTATTGGGAAGCACCTATAAGTGAACAATTCATAATAAGTTCGATTTTTATTAGGTGTATGCATGTTATTACAACATGAATTTCAATACGATAATTTATACTTAGATTTCTAAATCACTCACCATTTTTGACTTAACAGATAAATGATGTATTTGCTAGGGTGGATGATATAGAGGATGGCATTTCAAAAAAGCGAAGGATAGCAGTTGTGTAATGCACATGTTTAGAACATCTTGATGGGGGTCTGAAGACTTATTGTATAGATGGGATGGTCATGACAAGACTCGGGGTGCGTGTGATGGCAAATGGGGCGAAGGTGATTGCTTATGTCTATGGAAAGTTCGAAGATACACGAAGAATTCAGCACCACCAATTACCTTGGAGCTGGATGCAGTATGTATTAGCTTCAGATCTAGTGTCACTACTTGTACGGGACAAAAAAGGCTTTTTTTTTAAGTAAATTGAGTATCCAAGATTTTGTTCAACTAAGAACAGTGATTGATTATAAGTACTAGAGTCGCTCGGATTGAGCTGTTTCTGTGACTTTGACTTTGAAATTCGCTCCATCCTGGTACAGCATACGTAGTAGCCGAATGCACTAAGTAGAAAAGGAGAGAATCAAGCCTAGAGAGTTTGAGCTTATGAACAAGACCATACAATAGTGTATCAAGGTAAGTTACTAGGCGGGTTGGAGAGTGATACGCTTATCGAGTGTTACATAAATCTTTTTTGAACCAGTACAAATGTTGTGAGGGATAGGTGAACTGATGAAGCGTAGGAGTGATGGAGCATTGTATTTCATGGATCGAATATGGGTTCCTTTGACGGGTGATGTAAGAACCCTGATACTGGATGAAGCACATAAGTCAAGGTACTCTGTACACCCAGTAGCAGGTAAGATGTACGATTACCTTAGGGATATGTATTGGTGGTCAATGATGAAGAAGGATATAGCCATGTATGTTAGCAAGTGCTTGACTTGTTTGAAGGTTAAGGCTGAGCATCAGAGGCCATTCGGCTTACTGCAGCAACCTGAGATCCCTAAGTGGAGGTGATAGAGAATAGCCATGGACTTTATCACGAAATTGCCAGGAACTAGTAGTGGGCATGATTCAATCTGGGTCATTGTAGACCGATTGACTAAGTCTGCTCTTTTCCTACCCATTCGTGAAGATTTTAAGATGGATAGATTAGCTAGACTCTGCCTCAATGAAATCGTGGCAAGGCATGGTGTGCCAATCTCGATAATATCTGACCGTGATGGTCGCTTAAGTCATGATTTTGGCCATCGATGCAATATGCATTAGGAACATATTTAGATATAAGTACGGCTTACCATCCACAGACTGATGGTCAAAGCGAGTGTTACCATTCAGACCTTGGAGTACATGCTCAGAGCATGCGTCATCGACTTCGGAGGAAGTTAGGACGTTCATTTTTCATTGGTTTAATTCTCATACAACAATAACTATCATTCTAGCGTGAGATGTGCACCATTCGAAGCACTTTATGGGAGGATGTACTGCTCACCCATTCTATGGGCAGAAATAGGAGAAGGACAATTGATTGGACCTAAGATCGTGCAAGAAACCACTGAGAAGATCTCCTAGATCAAGGATCGACTTAAAGTTGCACACGATTATCAAAAGAGCTATGCCAAAAAACGTAGGAAACCCTTGGAATTCAATGAAGGTGATCATGTCCTGCTCAAAGTGTCGCTTTGGAAAGGTGTGGTACGCTTTGGGAAGAAAGGCAAGTTAGCACCTAGGTTTGTTGGACCCTTTGAGATCACTAAGAGGATTAGTCTAATGGCCTATTGACTAAGACTACCTCAAGAACTGAACAATGTTCACGACACGTGTCACGTGTCAAACCTCAAGAAATGTTTGTATGACCCAACCCTACATGTACCTTTAGAGTAAATCCAAGTTGATGCTAAGTTGAACTTTGTGGAAGAGCCTGTAGAGATCTTAAAGCGTGAAATCAAGAAGCTAAAGCGGAGTAGAATTCTAATCATCAAGGTTTGATGGATATACGAATATGCTCGGTTCTGAATATATCTTAGGAACGTGAGGATCAAATGACTCAAAAACCCACCTTCTCATTTAGATCTTGCACTAGTTGACATTTCGAGAGAGAATTCTTTTTAAGGGATAGGTAGACTGTAAAACCTTTGCAGAATTTTTCCAGATTTGATGTTCTTAATGAAGATCTTATTTTATTGAATTTTTATGTTTCCATCGAATCAGTTAAGTGTCTTACAGGCAAGTCAATCCTTATATGCAGAATCAGTTACCATGTTAACGGCGGTCAATCCTCATCCTAATCATTAAATAGTCTAATTATTCCTTGAATTATTTCTTTTAAACGCTTACATCTATGTTTGATCACTAACTGGGAGAGTTATCCCGCATTTAACCAAAAACGGCAAGCAACACGTCCCGACATGTCCAATTATTATTCGTACTAAAGATAAAACAATTCGGCTATAAGATTTATTTCTTTAATATTCTAAGACTAACTAAACTTAATTTTTACATTTACTAAAAATACAAGAACTTTCGGGTCACGTTTTATTCACGAACCGAGAACGTTAGACAACCCGACAAGAGACAAAATCACATCTAGGATCCTTCCTAGGATACTTAACCGACTAGGACCACAAGGGAGACAACAAGGCTTCTTTTTAGCAAACTTGTCCATGCATGTATCCACCATAACTTTCTTTATTTCAAAAATACACGCACATGCACCAAAACACACACAACAAAAATCTCTCTTCTCCATTCTCTCTTGTTGCTCCGGTCAAGCAACAATCACACACAAACAATACATTTTTTCACTTTGTTTAAGATTTTGAAAGCTAAACACGTTCGGGTTTGATTCTAGTAATCATTTGGTAAACAAAACAACATTTGGGTTGTTCATGTAAGCTCTAATCCTTTTCAAAACCCTCTCTTGTAAGTCATTATCTTTTAATAACTTTTTTACTTTTGATAGTCTAATGATGCATAAGCTTGAGTTGTACACGTTTTGTTTAAAACAAAAAGCTTAAAAACTTATAAAATATCAATAAGGGGTGCGTTTGGTTCGAAATCAAAAGAAAAGGAAAACAAGAAAATGTCATTTTAATATTTTGGTTGTGATGGTGGAATAACATTTTTGAACATATAAGAATTTATAACTTATTCGGCTTATAAATAAGCACATAAGTGCTTATTTCGGTAGTAAAAAGAACAAAAGAAAAGTGGTTTTGGTCATTTACAACTTTCGTCCAAATTTTTATAGCTTATTTTCGTAGCTTATTTTAAGAACTAAAAGTACCTTGGAGCTTAACGACTAAATAATAAGCTCGTAAGGCTTATTTTGGGCTTAAAAGGTCACGGCCTAACAAGCCAAGCCCAAACCGTGGCTTAGGCTTGGGCTCGTGAGCCTCGGCTTATTTTCGTGGCTTTTTGGTTTGGCTTATATTAATACAAAAGTGCTTATTTACTTATTTTATAACTTATTGGTTTAATATTGGACTTAATATACTTTTGGAAATGATTGTTTGGGCTTATACATGCCACGGCCCAACATAGGCCCAATAAGCTTCGGCTTATTTTTGGGGCTTTTCGTTTGGCTTATTTTTTACTTATTCATAGTGCTTATTTAAATTAATATTTGGGCTTATTAATATTATCGGACCTTTTGTTATTTGGATATTGGGCTAATTATGGACTAAGAACTAAAATGTATGAGTTGGATTAATATTGGGCCTTAAGGCACAATAAGCGAAAAACTAATCATCTAAACATTTAAAACGGATTTTGAAACGATTTATACTTGTATATATAAGGATAGTTAAAATAGTCGTTGGAAAAAATGTGTTTTGATAAAACGTCACGGAAACGTAGATTTCGGCATTTTGTCGAAAATTAATTTATTTGGGGGAAAGTGTGCTGGAAAAATAAGGTTTAAGACATAAGAAAGCGTTTTATAAACGAACGGGTCATGCCGAAATTTTATTAAAGTATTATACTTAGAAATATTTTTACTAAAATTTATTTTCTTAAAGATCCGACAAAAGACAAAATACTAAAATATTATTATTTTAATAATCGACTAAAAGACAAAACTATATTTTATAATTTTCTAAATTATAAAAACTGCTATTAATTGTTTATAGTATTTAAACCGTGTCATTTGTTATAGTTTATGCATCTAATCTACATAACTTGGAATTTACTGAGTAAATTGCCGGAATATATATTCCTAATTACTTATTTGCTATTTACTTAATTCTTATTTACTCTACTTACCTAATTCCGTTAATAGTATAAGTATATAATACCTAAGGCATATACTTCGTCGTACGTTCTACGAGTCTAAATTGCCAACCACCACACAACCAATGATACTTAAGACAATGACACAAAACGCTTTTAAAACTCTTATGCGTCAATTTTAAATGCACATTTCAAACATATTTCTGAGTCGGACATAAATTGCCAGGTCATGACTGGGCGCCGTTGTACACTATTGTTTGACCATCTAATTCTTAGCTACTATTCATCCTTCTTGAAGGTGAGTTCTCGTAGCCTCACTTTTAAACAATTTTCTTGGGAGAAAATGATACTCAAATATATTTCTAACTGTTTTACTTTTGTGTTAAACTATTACTATGTTTTTTTGACAATGCTATGTGCCTATATTACTTACGTGAATGCTGCTGTATATGTTCATGCATGCTATTTGGGAAATGACAAAAACTACTAAGCCGACATGTATCGCTCCAGCTGGTAGGCGATAGGTTTGGAGGACTAGAAGCGCTTGGACCACTAATGAATTGTTGATTGATTGAAATGTTAGAGTATGATATGATTTCTATGATTGTTGTTGGAATGCTAATTATACTACTTGCGCGTCGCTTTTGTATTGGACTATTGTCCTACTTAAATGCTGGCACAGCAACTGGGTTTATACTCTAAACCTACGAGCTCACCAATTTTATGTTGACATTTTCGAGTATCATTTTTAGGTGAAGCAAATACTCATTGATGTTGAGTTAGAAGGCCTTTAGCAGACATAGGAGTATCCCTTGGGGATCTTTTTTTGTTGGACTGAATTTAGAACTTAATTTTCGGATTTGTATTTTGGATCATTTTAGACATGTATTACTCCATGTGTGGGAGCTGGCTTGTAATACTTTAGACTATGTGTGCATTTTAGTTTTTCTCTATATTGTTACCATGTGTTATGACGATCAATCCTTCCGTCACACCTCGTGTTTCCGCCTTAGACGGGGTGCGACAATATCACCGGTCATAAATATAGCTTATCAACTAAGATTCACTCGTAGCTTAACACTGATTACCCCTGAGATTGTAATATCACCAGTGATAAATATAACATTTATCAACTAAGATTCATTCATGGCTTAACAATTATTAATCCTGACATTATAATATCACTAGTGATAAATAAATGTGAACATTTATTAACTAAGATTCACCCGTGGCTTAACACTTATTACCACCGACATTGTAATATCACAATTGATAAACAAATAATAATAAAATCTCATGTGATAAACCAATATAGGGCTGAGCATATGGACCCTTCGACCGGACCGGGAAACCGGACCGAACGTATTTCGGTCCGGTCTGGTCCTCAGTCCGGGGTTTTGGACCAATTCGTCTTCGGTCTGGTCGGTCCGGTTCGGTCTTACCAAAAACCCGAAGATTATGCCGTGTAGGACCGGACCGAAGACCGACCCAGACCGGACCGACGCGGACCGGACCGTACCATTTCGGTCCGGCATTTTGGACCAACTCGGTCTCGGTCCGGTTTTCGACCGATGCTCACCCCTAAAGCAATATAACGTGACACTAGTTATAGTATTCCACATATGATTAATATCACAAGTGATAAAACAATATAATGTGACACAAATTGTAGGTATTTTTGAAATTCTTAACATGTAATCAATGTTATCTATCACTTGTGATATTATACTGGTAGTAGGATTAAAAGGGTTAGAACATAGTTTTGTGGGAAAGGGGTGTTTGAATTGAATTTGTACAAATTATGTTTGATATATGGTTAAAAAGCTAAAGATGTTTATTTTTTAATGTCAACATGATGAATTATTTAATGTTCTACACAAATACTTATGCTCATT
The DNA here is from genome assembly GCA_026074375.1 of Tanacetum coccineum. Taxonomy (NCBI): domain Eukaryota; kingdom Viridiplantae; phylum Streptophyta; class Magnoliopsida; order Asterales; family Asteraceae; genus Tanacetum; species Tanacetum coccineum. Next base: position 10,586 of record BQNB010055461.1, read on the forward strand.
TCATAACATCATGTTGAGTGTTCGAACGTACAGATATGTTATATCACATGTGATTCTTCAAGAGGGTTTGATTATAAAAAATAAAATTCTTCAATATTCATCAACTTCTATAAAGAAACTGTTTTTATTTGGAGGTCCAAAATTATGTATGATAAATGGTTGAAAAGCTAAGGATATGTACTTTTCAATGCCATAATTGATTAATCAGTTGGAGTTCCACACAAATATTTATACCCGTTTTACCAAATCATGTGAAGTGTTAAACTTACAGATTAGTGTAATATCACACGTGATATATCAAACAAAATACTGCACCGAGAAAAAAAAACAAAAAAAAGTTTGTCGAAAGTATATGAAGGTGCCCCTCTGTTGAAAGATAATTAAATGCTCGTCACGAGGGTGTAACTTATGTAGCTTAACGTTTTACGGTTTTTGCGATATGTAATTATTAAAAATAAAGGTGAAAGTGTGTTTTACTTAAAAAACACAAAGGTAAGAATGGGCGGTGAATGTTTTTTAATGTTTAATCTTGTCCATTAAATAAAAATTATTGTGTGGTTGAAATTATTCCATGTAGAGAGAAACAAATCCTTAATTGAACTTTCCTCTTTTATTTCTTGATTATGTTTAACAAAACTCATTTTAATATATGATATCTCTGGTATGGTAAGTTGGTTTATATTTAACAAAGCTCATTTTAATATATGACATCATTGGTATGGTTGTTAGTATGTTATTTATGCCCCATTTGACAATTTACTAATTTGTAATTCATCTGGTTGATGGGTGGTCCATTGTAATGGACAATTAGACATATTACAGGAATAATAAAATAAAATAATATTTTTGTTAGAATACCAAGCCTACCTTCATATTCAATATAGATGATAGAGATAAAAAAATTTTTGAAAGATTAGATACTTCATTGTAAGAGTTGAAATTGGGTTTATTTAATTAAGACATACTACGAGAATAATAAAATAATGTTCTGTTAGAATACCAAGTCTTGGTCAAAACTCCAATATGCTTGCATCGTAAAACATAGTGAGTTTTATAAAATTAAAATACAGGTTATGAAATACATTGAAAAGATGCATGAACAAATAAGATTATCATATCTTATTGACAATCTTCTATAAGTAAAAAGGCAGCATTATAAAACCAAGAGGAATCAACTACTGTTCAATAGTCGACGAATGGTATAGGAACTTAGGGCCGTTTCTTTTTTTAAATACCCTTTGGATATGGGATCTTGATAGAGAAAAGTGATTGTGTGTTCCTGATACGGCCCAACAGGACCAGTCGACTAGTCCACAACGTCAGACAGCCCAGATCAAAGCAAGACCCACTAGAGAAGTCAAGAAGCCCATGAGATATAGAGATTGATCCACAAGCAGCATGTTCCCACGTTTTTATTTACTGCATCCTTGTTTTGTGTTAAGTTGAAGTAGTCTGCATCATGTTAGGGAACTTAGTGCATGTTAGGAGTTAGTTGCATGAAATAAGGAACATGGGTGATGAGCCCACTGTCCCATCATGTTTAAATTGAAGTCATTTGCATTGAGTGGAATATACAGAAAATTGCCCCAAATTGTCTCTACTCTTTCCTTTTCTTTCCTGTCTTCGCAGTGAAGTGCCATCAATTGGTGCTTTCATTCTCAACTCACTTCCGCCATGCCACCCCGCCGGGATACCACCGGTGATGACAACCAACCACCACTCACCGATCTCCTCACACAACTCATATCAGCCACCAATACCGCTGCTGACCGCAACACCACCCAACTTACACTAAGCCTTAATTGAAGCCACTAAATCCTTAACCACCAAAATCGATTCCCAAACAGCAACCACCGCCAACCTCGTCACCCACATCACCACCCTATCGGACAACCTCACCAACGACATCAACAAAACACCGACCATAAACTTCCCAAAAAAGACCCTTTCTCTCCCTCCTCCTCATCCCACCCGAATAACCCCAGATCACCAAAAATTCAGCTTCCCTCCTTCGATGGCACAAACCCCCTTGGTTGGATTTTCCAGGCGGAAAGCTTCTTTTCGTACTACAAGATTCCACCGGAGGACCGCGTCGCACTCATAGCATTCTATGTTACCGGTGATGCTCTCGCGTGGTACCAACATTTAGCTAGCAACCTTCTCCTCGGGACATGGGACACGTTTAAATGACAGGTTGAACTCCGCTTCGACCATTCCTCATACGAAAATCACGAAGCAACTCTCCTGAAATTACACCAGACGACAACAGTTCGAGCATATCAAACCGAATTCGAAAAACTGAGTAACCGAGTCACCGGGCTATCCCCACAAACCCTAACGAATTGCTTTATTTCGGGCCTTAAACCAGAAATACAATCCGAATTAGCCATACTTAAACCCACCACATTTCATGAAGCGTGTGGCCTGACCCAACTCGTGGAAGACAAACTCAACCACCAACCTAAACCTAAATTTTCATATTTCCCTAAACCATTCTCCCCCAACCCCACGTCCACTCCACATACCAGTAAACCTCCTTCAGCCACCATTAACAAATCTCATTCCACCCCAGAACCAATCATACACCACAACCCACCAAAACCATTACCATTAACAAAACTATCACCAGAAGCTCTCCAACAACGCCAAAAAGACGGGCTTTGCTTTCGTTACCCTGAGAAGTTTTTTCCAGGACATAAGTGTTCCCCACCCCAGTTCTTAATCATCGTGGACAACACCACCATCACAATTATGGTCCCTATCCGCCGCCGCATACTTTGGTATGTCATCTGCCCAAACCCTAAGGCTCACAGGCTTCATCCGAACACAACCGATCACAGTGTTAATTGACTGCGGCAGCACACATAATATTGTGCAACCCCGAATCGCAAAACAGTTAAACCTCTCGACCAAACCGCTTGAACCGTTCCGAGTTATGGTTGGCAACGGCCAATTCATTCACTGCTCCGAGTATTGCCCAGAAGTAACAATACAACTCCAGAAAACCAAATTTACAACCTGTTTCTTCGTCCTACCAGTGGAGGGTGCAGACATTGTTTTGGGTGTTTCATGGTTGGCTGCCCTAGGAACCATAACGGCTGATTTTTCCGTTCCCCAAATTTCCTTCGTTAAGGACGGCAACCATTGTACTTTACAAGGTGAACCACGAACCCAACAAGTCTCATCGAGTTCATTATCCACCATGCTCAAACATGATTTCATTGCTTCCATTCATACCCTCACCATGGAACCGACAACCCCCACCCATTACCAACCGGCAGAGAGCGCTGACCCAAACATTACAGCCCTATTAGACCTCTTCCAACCCATTTTTGATGTACCACACACCCTTCCACCAACGAGGTACCACGACCACCATATCCCTTTACTCAACAACAACCAACCAGTTAATGTTAGACCATACCGTTACCCCCACTTCCAAAAACAGATTATGACGCAACTCATCACCGAAATGCTACAAGACGGCATCATTAGACCAAGCCAAAGCTCCTTTTCCTCTCCCGTTTTGTTAGTGAAAAAAAAAGATGGCTCCTGGCGATTCTGCGTGGACTACCGAGCCTTGAATACAGTCACAGTCAAAGATAGATTTGCGCTCCGGCTATCACCAAATCCGTGTTGCTGAAGCAGATATACACAAAACCGCTTTTCGCACAGCGGATGGTCATTATGAGTTCCTCGTGATGCCGTTTGGCCTCACGAATGCACCGTCCACATTTCAATCAGCCATGAACGACCTCTTTCGACCCGTGCTTCGCCACTTTGTGCTGGTATTTTTCGACGACATACTCATCTACAGCAGCAACAGAGAAGAACATTACGCGCACCTTCGTTACGTTTTTCACAAGCTACAACAGCACCACTTTCATGCAAAAGCCTCGAAGTGTGTTTTCGGGGTATCGGAAATTTCGTTTCTCGGTCATCGAATTTCTGGCCAAGGAGTCTCACCGGAAGCGGAGAAGATAGCAGCCATCCAACAATGGCCCCAACCAACATCCTTCACCACGATACGGGCATTCTTGGGTCTTACCGGGTACTACCGACGGTTCGTTCAAAACTATGCGCGCATCGCAGCCCCTTTAACGGACATTCTAAAGATGAAGGAATTTAAATGGACGGAAGACGCCGATGTTGCCTTCAAGGAGTTGAAACAACATATGCAGCAACTAATCACTCTAGCGCTTCCCAACTTCACCAAACCATTTGATGTTACCACGGATGCCTCAGGTAAAGCTATTGGAGCAGTTCTATCCCAAGAAAACAAACCCATTGCCTTCTTTAGCAAAAAGTTATGCTCAACCATGCAAGATCAATCAACGTATACGAAGGAGTTCTACGCCGTCACGGAGGCTGTTAAAAAGTGGCGACAATATCTTTTGGGTCATCGGTTTCGTATCTATACGGACCATCATAGCTTGAAACACATCCTGACGCAAACGATACAGACACCAGACCAGCAGAAGTGGGTCACAAAACTGATGGGATACGACTTCGAAGTCTTATACAAACCAGGCAAGGAGAATACCGTGGCCGATGCACTTAGCAGGGTGGATATTCCGTCCATGCTCGCCATATCCTACCCTACAGCAACGTGGCTCAACGATCTTCGCAGATATTACTCGACTGACCCACAGGGCAAGGAATTTGCAAGCAGCATCATAGCCGATCCAACTGTTTTTCCTAACCATTTGCTCCGTGACGGATTGGTTTTCATTGCAGGAAAATTGTTTATACCACCTATCTCCAATATCAGGGAACAACTTCTTACAGAGTATCATTCGTCATTTATTGGTGGTCATGCGGGAATCAACGCAACAGTTAAACGACTCTCTAGTACCTTCACATGGCTCGGATTAAAGAAGGACGTTGCTCAGTTTGTCAAGAGTTGTACGGTTTGCCAAACTATCAAACATCCTAACCACAAACCGTATGGTCTTCTTCAACCGCTTCCAACACCATCGCAGCCTTGGCATGACATATCCATGGACTTCATCACAAATTTACCTCCATCAAAGGGCAAGGTTTGCATTTGGGTTATCGTCGATCGGCTTTCAAAGTATGCACACTTTATTCCCTTGTCTCCTAATTACACCGCTCTTACCTTAGCCTCGATGTTTATGCATGAGATTTATCGTTTACATGGCCTTCCAAAGACTATTGTTTCGGATCGAGATCCGTTATTTCTCAGTAGGTTCTGGAAAGAGTTATTTAAACTCATGGGCACTAAACTATTGCACTCGAGCGCTTACCACCCACAAACGGACGGACAAACAGAAGTCGTTAACCGCTGCTTGGAGATGTATTTACGGGCATTTGTTTTCGATGAACCACGAACATGGTCTAAGTTGTTATACCTCGCTGAATTCTGTTACAACACTAGCCATCACTCATCCATCAACATGTCCCCTTTCACAGCCTTGTATGGACGTGAGGTCACTTCTATACACGACTATTTACCCGGGTCGACAACAACAGGCTCCATCGAGACTTCCTTACTCGAACATCAGCGAATTATGCGCTCCTTAAAGCACTCCATAGAGGCGTCCAAACAGAAAATGGTCACGCAAGCCAACAAACACCGTATTGACAAGCACTTTGCAATCGGTGACTTTGTGTATCTTCGCTTGCACAAGTACAGACAAACCTCGGTCCATAACCGTGCCAACCAGAAACTTTCACGCCTCTTTTATGGACCATACAAGATCATTGAGCGAATAGGGGAAGTAGCGTACAAACTCGAGTTACCAGCAGGGGCGAAAATCCACCCAGTATTTCATGTGTCATTACTTAAACCTGCGTATGGTCTCGTCAGCAACTCTAAGGGCAATCTGACTAAATTTGATCCTAAGGAAGACTTAGCATATTTACCAGAGGCAATCCTCAATTACCGTACCGATTCAAACGGCGATCCAGAGGTTTTGGTCAAATGGGAAAAACATGCTCTAGAAGAAGCTACTTGGGAAAATTTCAACTCGCTTAAGTTACAATTTCCAGACCTTGACTACATTGAGGACAATGTAACTTCTGATGGAGAGGGGGATGATACGGCCCAGACAGCCCAGTCGACTAGTCCACGACCTCAGACAGCCCAGATCAAAGCAAGGCCCACTAGAGAAATCAAGAAACCCTTGAGATACAGAGATTGAACCACAAGTTGCATGTTCCCACGTTTTATTTTACTGCATCCTTATTTTGTGTTAAGTAGAAGTAGTCTGCACCATGTTAGGGAAGTTAGTGCATATTAGGAGTTAGTTGCATGAAAGAAGGAACATGGGTGATGAGCCCACTTTTCCAGCATGTTTAAATTGAAGTTTTTGCATTGAATGGAATATACAGAAAATTGCCCCAAATTGTCTCTACTCTTCCTTCCTTCTTAGCTTTGCTTTGGAGTGCCATCAGTGGCATTATCTAATCATTCAAAGATGGTTCAAACGTCACACAACTTGATTACCACCCTATATGTATACAATCTTTTTTTTAAACCGTTGATTGCCGGTATGCTGTTTTCTCAGTTCATGTAACTGTCAGGTGTAACCAGTCGCGCAAACTGGAACTCTTCCATATGCATTTCGCAGGACCTAAAAAGGAACACATTTATGTGATCAAAATAGAAGATAATATACTTTTGACTCAGCATGAGGGCAACAAACGTTCTACCCTCACTATCAAATCCTTCACCCATTCCGCCTACGCTTCGCATACCAAAAGACATAAAGAGCGTGTAATTATAAAGTACACATTAACTTGTACTTTCAGTTTAACACAAAATTCGACAAATGAGAAGCAACAAATATCTGATTAATAAGTATTTTATCGCCTAACACAACCATAAATTCGTTATTCTTAAAAGACCTACAGATATCACATTGTCAGTTTTATAAAATTTAACGAGCCAAACATCAACATGAAATCTAACAATACATATCTTTCATCATGAAACAGCAAGAAAAACAAGCCAATACATTACCGTTAACAAAATCACGATACATACTTTTACTTGCAGCCGCATAAGAGCTGTGAGAACATGTGAAAAATCCAACAAACATGATCCTCATATGAATCAGCCCATCATAAACATGATGATTATCTTTATAAAAATATATCAAGACCGCGCTTCCCATTTTCAAGTTTTGTAACTAGGATATGAGATCAAGACATACACTAACACCATGTATGTATGTGCTTCTGATACGGTTTCCACCAAAAAAAGGTATAACCTGGTTCTCTTAAACACAAGGCCAACTCAAAATGTTGGTTGTGAAGTCAATCCTCTTACCACGCCTGTCAACATAAAAATGTTTTTTAAATTCGAGGAGCAACATAGTAAGTTATTCCGCAATTATGGGGTTATGGTGAGCAATAACAGGAGTACAGGACATAATTCGCTGACAGCTTATAGATTGGTTTAAAAAGCTCAAGATAACACAACGCTTCACTTTGCCGCAGATACGCAAGCCAATAAACAAAGGAAGAGTAACAATAGGATTCTATATCAAGGATTAAAATCAAGAGCATAGGAAGTCCTATCAGGAAAGAAAAAAAAAATACTGCCATATTCAAGTATCTGTTACTTGCACAATTCATAGCAAAGATAAAAATAAATTCCAAAATGTTAAAGCAAAGATATACAAGAATGAAGAAAACTGTACTAGAATTGTGTTGCCATTGAAAAGATACAAAATGTTCTAAAGGCGATGGTTAACTGTTGAGAAAACCCATCTTTTTTTTTAGACCCCAACAACTCCAACCATATTATCCTCTTGCTCTACCGCATCAAACTGAAACAAAAAGAAAAGTTCTAGATATTAGTATATAGATACCAATTCAAAGTAGGCGCCAATATTACAATCCATTTCAGCATATCCAACAACAGAGCATCATTTATCATCAACTTGTAATAACTAATAACTACTATCACACTATATCATTCATTTATATTTCAAATTATGACATTTGGACAACACTTTCAGTTCATAGAAGCGGACAGCATGTTTCTATATCTGTAGTTTGTTTAAGGAAAATGCAGAGCTAGACAACACAAAGTTTACTACAATTCATAATCCGTCATCCAAACCACTAGTCTAAACAAAACAAATCTGAAATTTGATATGTCATCATAAACACCAAAAAAAAAACAAATGCAGAAAAGATGCAACTACTCCAAAATGACATGATCTAGCAAGTGTTCTCTTGTTCATGACCAAAAAGATTATCATATTCTATCTATGTGAAACACTCTAAATAAAAAAGTAAAGTGCGCCTACTATACACAATCAAAGTATGCATAATCAATATATCAACGCAATTATCCAATAATCTATTATTATACCATAATTTCTCACTATTCTAAAAAAAAGACAGCATAAATAAAACAAGCTTGTCACATTGGTACCTTAAATGTTGCTTGGATACATGAACACTCTGACTCTAGATCCCTGCAAAACAATGGCATTACAACAAATTAAGCCAATTTCTAAAAATATAAAAAACATCAATGAATAGAAATGTATATATACCATGGATTTAGGAGGCAAATTAGACTTAAACTTAGCACGAACAATCCCAGTGTTACCATGAGGTCTAGTAACTTTCCCCCAAATACACCTATAATGTGAACCATTTTTCTTCACTTTAGCCTTGTAAACATAGGCCATCTTTTTCCCTTGGTACCATGACACCTCATCCTTTGTGTTCACATTTTCTATTTGAATCAACGATGTGTTTGGGTACTGGTTCGACTTTGACCTGTTTATGTTAGCCAACATTCATTAACATCCTAAATGAATCATAAGACTGTTTTAAGTTAACTAAAATTAACCTTTTGTAGCCGAGAATTGTTCCACGGGTGTACAATCTGACGCGTTCACCTTGGCGGTCTTTCACCATTTTTGACTTTCTGATAGGAGCTGCTGATGAACAAGTTGTAAACCAAACCCTAATGTGATGTTCAAAATGGTTTTTTTATGTATGTTAAAGCTAAATGGGCTTTTGTTTTCTTAGTTATGGTCCGATATTATAATGTGCTCAATTTGTAAAAAAAGAGTTAATTACATAAATCGTCTTTGTGGTTTATACACAATTACACATTTCGTCTCAAAACACAATTAATTATATCAGTTGTTATTGTGGTTGTCCAATTTTAACAGGCCGGTCCTTTCACCAATTTTCCGTCAACTCTATTAGTTAAGTCCAATTGCAACCTTAGTCCATAACGACGTCATGTGACAATGTTACTCCATTTAGTCAACAAACGTTTGCAACGTTAGTCCTTTATACTAACGGTCGTTTATACTTAACTCAAAATTTGGTTTTCTTATAAAAACTTCTTATCTAATTATCTTTAAAATGTATACACAGTTTTATACACAGTTTTATACACAGTTTTATACACACATTTTTATACACGTTGTTATATACGTTTTATTGTGCACGTCATGATCTGTGTATACTATATAACTTTAGTTACATGCCAAATATTATTTTTTTCGATCTCTTACATTCATCATGTTGGTTACATATACAATTTTACAATAATATCATGGCGTGACTCGAAGGTGAACGTAAACACCTTGGCAAATACTCGGTGACATGCACAACACATGCGAAAGATCTTGAAAGCTTATTATCATAGCGTGACCCGATGAACTTAGACACTTTGGCACCAAAGACTTGTCTCGACGTGGTTATTCTTATTCATACCACAAGTTGGATCATATGAAGATCTAGGAATCTGATTTGCTTTGATCTAAAGCCTCCTAGAAAGGATACAATATGTGGAGAAATCATGATCCTTTCTCATGCTTAGATCTTACAAAGAAATAAAAAAACCTAATCGGTTGGATTGGATATGTGATCCGAAGCATGCTTATACGAACTAATTTCATATCTTTTTCCCCTTTGATTTCTTGATAAAAGGTTTCTAATATACATTGTCATTAGAAACCGTACAGTGACACCTAGTAAAATGCATTATACTAATTAAAATATAGAGTTAATTACATAAAAAACGTGACTATAAAAACGTATAAAAACCGTTTATAAAATCATATATAAAAACGTGCATAAAAACGTAACTATAAAAGCGTATATAAAAATGCGTATAGAAACATGTAAAAAAACGTGCATAAAAACATACATATAAATTGTGCATAAAAACGTTTAGAAAACGTGTATAAAACATGCTTTAAAACGTGTATAAAACCATGTATAAAAACGTGTAGAAAATTGTGTGTATAAAAATGTTCATAAAAACTTATATAAAAACGTATATAAAAACATGTATAGAACCGTGTCTATAAAAACGTGCATAAAAATGGGACTATGAAAACGTGTATAAAACCGTGTATAAAATCATGTATAAAAATGTGTATAAAACGTGCATAAAAACGTGCGTAAAAACGTTTAGAAAACGTTTACAAAAACGTGCATAAAATCGTGTATAAAACAATGTGTAAAACGTGTATAAAATCGTGTGTATAAAAACGTTCATAAGAACGTATATAAAAACGTATATAAAACCGTGTATAGAAATGTGTGTATCAAAACGTGCATAAAAATGTGACTATAAAAACGTATATAAAAATATGATTATAAAAACGTGTATAAATTTTAAAGATAATTAGAAAATAATTTTTTATAAGTAAATAAAATTTTGAGTTAAGTATAAATGGCTGTTAGTAAAAGGACTAACGCTGCAAACATTTGTTGGCTAAATGGACTAACGTTGACACATGATGTCGTTATGGACTAACGTTGCAACTAGACTTAACTAACAGAGCTGATGAAAATTGGTCAAAGGAACGGTCTGTTAAAATTGGACAACCATAAGGACGACTGATGTAATTAATTGCGTTTTAGGAAGAATGTGTAATTGTGTGTGAATCACAAGGACGAATTATGTAATTAATTCTTTAAAAAACGAATCAAGTTTTCAAAGGTTTTCTAAAGACTACGAGTTTATAACTCATATGTATGTAGGGGTGTTCAAAATTCAGGTAATACTCACAGGAATCAGAAATTGAAATCGAACCAAACCGAAAAACAAAATTTAACAAAATACTGAACCGAACCAAATTAAATTTTCGATTTTCAGTTTGGATATGATTTTGGCAATCTAAACCGAACACCGAATTAAATTTCATCAATGAACTTTATTTTTTGTCATTACTGATGGTGCACCCTATCTTTTTTTGTCATTACTGATGGTGCACCCCATCTCACGGCCGGAGCCTAGCCTCTGTTATTATATACGTGGCACTTAAAAGTGATTATTGGCGTAAAGCCTACTAGGCTACTGTAAGGGGATCCGCCAATACACAGTCAAGTCTACCCTAAACGGAGCTCGAGCTTCCAAGGAGCCAAAGCCTCCATAAGGAACAAGGCTCATAACTAAAGACAAAACATAATATATTGTGGACCCGACAAAGAATGACGGTTGTATTTTATTCCCGCTTGTGCAAACGGTTGCACATGGGCACGATCTCGAAGCCTCGACAGACGCTCCTATTGGCCAACGTGTTCGTGCCCCCTCAGCCAACCTCGTTGAGAGACACATGGAAAAGTCTAGATCTGTCCTAGGGTCCTATAAATAGCTGACTCATTTGTTCATTTTAGGTATGTTATTCACTCCCTCTTTATTTTCTCTCTCTAAATACATACCTTAAATACATGATGTCTTACTCTCACGAGTCGGTTCGTAGGGCCCATCCATGCGCTCCGTCTAACCCAAGCGTGTTTTCTTGTCTTATTTCAGATTACATCAAGACCCTTTGAAGTATCCAGTTTTCCGTCTACACAGGCTGTGATCAAGAAGGTGCAGTTTATTGTACGATCAGTGGCACACCCGGTGGGACCCTAAAATACTAATAGTTTCGTAGGGTCCTATTGTTTCACTCTACCTTTAATACTTCTACCACCAACATGACGATGGAGGTCAACGCAAGACCCTCATCACCAACACTCATGACATCATCTATCATAGCATTGGAAGGTCGAGAAAAGGGAGGTAACAAAAAACCCACAAGTCACATTTACACCCCCACAAACCTGTTGTTAAACAATGTTATACAATGTTTCACATACCTCATAGCTTTGCTAGTATGTCCTCTTTATACAAACATAAGCTAACCCTAGGTTATCCAATGTTAGGCCAGCCATACATGCACAATGGGTCGGGCTTTGCTTAACAAACTATTACAAGTGAATAAACGTTAATAAACAATAAACGTAAATTAGATTAAGGATCCGAAGTATATTAGGAATGGTTACAACTTGATTCATAACAAATTTAATTTCGAATTTAAATAATTGGCTAAACATTACTAGTAGTTGCATGGCTTTTTTGGGTCGGCCTTCCTCTTCCTCTTCTGGTTGCTGAGTTTTTTTCATGAAAGCTTTGCATTCTGATTGCAGCGCCTTGTTTCCACCGGTGGCTTTGTTAAAAGCAACCAAAATCTGAAATGCAAGAAAGCGCATAATCTGCGATGTCAACATCCAAAGCATATTTTAGGTAACAGTTTCAGCCAAGGTAACATAATTTACAGGAAGACGAAACCGAACATCGCATTGAAACAAACTTAAAATAATGAAACTACATGCACGAAATAGAGACTGGCACATCATGCATACATATACTCTTTATGCAGCTGTATGAGCAAATATACGTTTTGTGTAAAATTCGACGTATTATAAAATCATAAAATACAAATTGCATCAAATTTCGTCTAACCTATCTAAGACAACAAAGCATACATAATAAGTAACACTTAACAATAACCAAACTTCATATAGATCTGCCGGTTTTTGCCCTTCCTACGATGACGTTATCATAATACACATAATCAACCTTAAACAATATTCAAAAGTAAATGTACTATCAAGGTGAAACCGCAGTTGCAACTTATATATATGATCAAATCTCAATTCAAAAGAACATCGTCTATATACAGGCAATAATAATCTAATAACAAATGGTAAAATAAATAGCTCGGATCTTTAGATATAATTACCTCATTAAGTTAAAAATATGTGCCACTACGTAGAAAGCCTTCTCACACGAAAGCAAACACAATAAGTAACCCTAACAATAACCAAACTTCATATATATATATATATATATATATATATATATATATATATATAATATATATATAATATATATATACTAATTAGTAAATTAAATAGTATATATATATATAATATATATATATGATAATATAATATATAATATATTCAAAACTAAATATCAACCTGAAACCGCATTGACTACTTATATCAAGTTGCAAGTTATAAACAGGATCAATTATCAATCCAAATGAACTCACTAATAATCTAATAGCATATGGAAAAATAAATAGCTTGTAACTTTAGATGTAATTGCCTCTTTAACTTGAAAATATGTACCACTGCGTATAAAGCCTCCTCGCATTGACGTTTTATATTTTATCTAATCTGAAAGCAGAAATATAAAATGTAGCCCTTATGAAGAAAAATGTATATACATATGTAATTCTCAGATATTATATATGTATATATATTAAATTTAAATGTATTTTATATTTATTTTAACATGCTATAAGTTTAAAACAAAGATTCTTTCTTCAGTTTCTTTAATGTTTATTTAAAATCACATATAAACACCTTATGTTAAAATTAAATAACATAGAACATTAGACGTGTTTACCTCATTAAGTTGAAAATATGTGCCATCAAGTAGAAAGTTTCCTCGTATTCATGTCGTACATTGTATCTAATCTGAAAGCTCATGGATACAACAATTACAACCCAAAACAAAAGACATTTGATGTGTTATAAAAGCTTTAAATTTATAGTTCTAGTTTTATCCGATTTTTAACTAACACACGGGTAAAGTATAAACCCCTGTTTATAGTATAGGTTAAGGGTAAGACTAGGTCGTTCCTTGGGATTGGTTATTCTAAAAAGGTCGATTTTATTACGAAAAAGATTATCTTATAGACTGTCACGATCTAAAGATAATTGATAACACAATTTCAAGATTATAAAAGCAATGTTTATTCAGGAAACAAAAGTAATGGAGGATAACTTAGGATGATGATAAATTCATGAAATTAAGTATAATCAAAGGAATGAACGGGCAGCTTATTAAGTAGATTGTCTATTTAACATAATAAAGAATCTTTTCGGCCTTTAATCTTAATTATGAAAAATGCTTTAAGATTGGTTCACGCTTGGAAATGACAAATATAAACTTTCTTAACCAAGTTCGTTAGACATGAGGTTAAGCATTAAACATTTATATATTTGGGATGATGATCATTTTATTAGCTAATTCTCACAAAGCTAATACCGAGTTGTCGTAGACAAACAACTAGAAATCAAAGACCAAGTCAGAGCCTTTCGACCTATTCCCGAACTTAGTGAATGATCAAATGATGATCAACAATCCAAATATCTAAATATCAAGTTCATATTTACTATTAACCAAAAATCATTAGTCATCCCGAATTAATCCATATTACTTCATAAATCCCAAATAAACATAAATAAATTACTCCATATTCATAGCAATAAAACACATAACAAGCATGTTAGATTCAAAAAACTTAATATTCAAGGAGATAAACATGTTTATACCGATTCCAAATGCAAATTATATTGATTTTCAAGATTTTTCTTCGAACAATGATTATAACAACCCGGAATTTCAACTAACAACTTCTTATTCAGAGATTTCCAAGATCAAAAGTATCATTTCTTGATGATTGTAACCCGGAATGATGAAGATCAAGATGATACTCCAACAATTCTACTAAAACTTCTTCCTAACTTTCCTATACTTCTCTTGATCAAAGATGTAGTGAATTGTGATGATGTAACACCCCCAAAATACGATACGCATTGGAATACAACATTTGGGGTGCTACTTCACGATACAATCATACAAGTCATAACAAACAACTATAAAAGAGATGTTTGTTAAATAAATTTCATTTATTTCGTTTGAAAAGAACCAGAGTACAAAGGTCCTAAAAACTATCGTAGAAAATTTATTTCTACAAGTCACATGACGGCTTCATTTCTAAGATATTCCTATCATTTATTGACACAAGTTCACTGAGTCACCGTCCTTGATATCCGCGTTCCGTCCCACCTAAGCCATCTTCAATACCTAAACCTGAGATACATGCTTAAAAAGGTCAACAAAACGTTGAGTGAATTCATAGAGTTTACACATAATAATTAGAACGCATATTTGGTTCAACAAAACATATAATATTGCTCGTAAGACAAGTTATAAAAATATTAATTTCCAACTAATTGAGCCCGTGTACCAAAACTTAACACATTCATCCCGTATGATAAAATAATGTCTGAGAAGTATGCCACTTCTCCTAATACTAACTACAAAATGTCCGTTACAAGGTGCTCACAATTGATTCAAACCCCAGACAGGGTTGTCAAACCCAATAGATCTATTTAATGCATTAGCGTTCACCTGCAACTAGGCAACTAACAGTCACACAATAAAAGGCATATACTCAATAGTGAATGGAATCATATTTAGTATCAAAACATATTGCGTTCTCATTTTCACAAAACAGCAAGTATCCCCTTCGCGGGTTTAAAAATATTTAAAACATTCAAAAGCGAGGCTATGAACTCACCTTGATCGAAGCCGAACATCAAATAACTGAAACAATCACGAACTACTCGACAAAGAGCGCAACCGCGACCTATAATTTATGTCGCTCAATTACTAGAGTACGATCGAATAGTGTGTATATCGCAACTATTAAAACTATATAGATATACATACACATGTGATGAGAAATCCACTTGCGCGTCCTAGATCCTAAACTTCATGTAATTGAGTTACGATCATTCTTTCATTTATATTATACGTTGCTTAATTGAAAACTTTCTATTTTAGGAAACTTTCTATTTTTAGAAAGTTACTATTTTCGGAAAGTTACCATTTTAGTAGGTCTCGTCTTCTAATTATGTTTTTAATAATATTTAGTTATCTCGTTGAACTTTCGACATTCAAATTGATTATCGTTTACTCGCATCGGTTTTACATCCGAATATTCCAAAAAGTTACTATATTTAGAATCTATTTCGTTCATAACAATCGTTAAGTTTAAAATATCATACTTGTAATAAAAGTAATGTTTATTTATTTTTATAACATCCGACAAGTTTAGTATTAACCCGTTGACTTTCAAAAGTCAAGGTTAGATTTTGTTTGACATTGACTTTTTATACATATATATTATTGAATCTGACCCGCTCCAAACGACCAGTTATATCACATTTTCACGACTCGGACTCAAAAGAGATTTTATGTAAAACGACATTCCGAACAACTTTTTAGTTTTAGCCGAGACCCGAAACCTCACAGAAAATGACACTGCAGGAACTATGACACTTTTAAATAAAAATGCAGATTTTGACCTTGGGTTTTGACCCGTTATTATTCGATTTTAAAACTAGCAAGCCTCACGGCAAAGAAAACATCATTCCGAGCAACTTTCGTGTTTCGCCGGAAGGCCGAAACGGACTCGAAAGTGCTCAAAACGGCCATTTAAAATTCTGACATCAACTAAAAAAATGCAATGGCTGTTTGGAAAATTTATAAGTTTTCAAATCTTGTTTTAGCGGTAACTTCTTCGTTATGAAGAGTTACGGGGCGTTCGAATTACCGAAACGCTTGTAAAAATAAGCTCTATCATATTTCTAAATGAAAAATCAGTTTTTATGAACTTTCGAACCTCTTTTTCCGTACCAAAGTTTTTGCACGAATTTATACGTTACATAACTCATCAAAACCATATTTTTGGCTTCCGACAACCTCAAAATACCATCAACTAGCCTATTTAACATCTCCAATATCATTTCTAATCTAGTCTAACGCAAGATTCTCGGATTTCATCACATGCAATAATCATTGCTTAAATCAAATCGAAAAGCAAAAACAACATGTTAATAATAACAAGAATACTTACAACGCTTATATTAAGCAAACTCGGACTCGATTAGAACTTGTCTTGTTCCCTTTTGACCTTAGCCGAACTCGGACTCCAACACAAACCTGAACCCAATCATTTTTAACAAAACCAATTTCAATAACACTTTAATCTAACCATTTTACACCCCCTTTTAACTCGATACCTCAAGAATCAAACCCGAAACCCAACTTCTTCAAAACTAAATGCATGTGGGATTTTATTACATGGAAACGTAGGCCTTAACACAAGGATTAATATTTTGTAAATGGATTTAATTGCATGTCGAAAATCAACCGGAAATGGTGGTAGTGGTGCTATGGCCGGTCGAACAAGGAGGAGAGGACAAAGAAATAGATTTTTGGTAAAAAAGAGTTTATAAGTGTAAGTATGAGGCCTTTATATAGAAAACAACTTTGACACTTTGGCACTTTCGTTTCCTCCATCTTTTAGGTCTTGCAAAACTAATACATAGGGACGTTCGTTTGGTTCGTTTATTAACCGACCACAACACTCGTTAATTACTTTCGAACTTATTTTTATTTCGTCCCACTCCATTTTGTTTAAAACATTTAATAAAATGTGTTCACTTTAAAAACACGAGTCCGGCTCAAGACAAGGAACAAAAGACGACATTCGTAAAAATAATAAATTCACTATCTTAAAAATAATAACGAGATGCGTCGAAAATTTTTACGTTGCTTAAAACGTTTAACGAACATGCGGTCAAACGTTGACTCACGAAACGACCAAAATAAAAAATTTAAATTCCGTTCGAAATAAAATATGAAAATATTCATTCACGACAAATAAAATTTTAAATGTCGACGTTCGTTCACACAAATTTCTAAAATAATAATTACGACGTCGAATTCGCGATCGTCATACGCGTCGTAAAACTCGGGTTGTTACAGATGATAATAGAATGATTTGAGAGGCTCTTAGCCCTAAATTTCGTGGCCTATTTATAGGTGAGGATGGTGCATCATTTGTGGGAAAAGAGGAAATCAAAGGTTGCCCAATAATGGCAATCATTATGATTTTTGAGTAACTGAATACTTGGTCATTTAATTCAATTGCATTTAACCCGCCATGAAGTACGCCGCACTTGGTATAAGTGCGCCACACTTTGGCCTTGTTCATTAATTCTTCACTAGATTCTTCTTTTAACGACCGTTAGTGCATTTAACGGAATATCTTTGCACATTTAGTCGTTTTCGTCATTCTTGGTCCTGAAACAATTATTACACAACAAACAACCAAACTTTGCAATATTTCATGCGTTAACATATATATTTCACATATTTTCGAGGGATATTTTATGTATATTTAGAGCGTTATCAAATCCCTCATACTTAGCTTATTGCTTGCCCTCAAGCAATCAAAGCGAAAACATTTCGTTTAGTAAAACAGATTAATGATCACGCATAGATAACGCGACAAAGCAACTCACGAATTTTTATAGATAAGATTCTCTTCATACTCGCTCAATTTAGTAAAATGGATAGTAAACGAAAGTCACTCAAACGCTCAATCATGAGATGTTCTCATTACCATATGCTTGTACAAGAAACTAAACTTCACCGACATGGCGTAAGCACCAAACATAAACATCAAAAGAGGCAATTTATTTAGTGATATTATTTATTTTTTATATTTGTTGAAAAATGTTTATAATAAAATCATAATCCACCTTATCCGCAATGTAACCAACTATTCCTTCACTTCATCACTTTTTACCTTTTTTCGAACTTTGGCTTATTTTTGCCTTATTTTACTTTAACTTGGGGGAAACATGCTTTCCCCCATACTTAGGATAAGCACACTACTTCAAACGAACTTAGAAGTTTGCAACCTTCGCACTTTATTTTAACAGCAATACCAACATTTTAAGCTCCTCGATTCGTACGGATAAAATTTCAGATAATTTAATTAAAAAGCTTTTTGAACAAAGTTATTAGATACTTATATTTATATTTTATCACCTCTTAATCAGTAAAATATTTATAACACGCGAACGTGTTTCTACTGCGGTCTCATAAAGATTTCAAGCACAAGTTCTAGAATTAACAAATCACCAGCACACTCATACAATTTTAAATCGATACGAATGCTCCAGAAAAGGCGACAAACTACAAATACACAGTCATAACGACGAATGAGATACTTGCAGTCGCAATCAAACCTTAACTCGAGAAAGCTAAAGATAAAAATCATCTTAGGTATCAAAGATAGATACCCGAATTCTTAAAATCTAATCCTCATAATTTTTAATTTTGGATGGTATTTTTCAGTCAAAATTTTTAATGTGATCATAAAAATGTTATTTTTCAGTCAAAATTTTTATTTAAGTTCTTTTAATCTTTTTTTTCTTTTAATCTTTTCCAGTTTATCTCCCCCCCTCACACTTAATATGAACTAGTCTCTAATGTGAAATATTATAGAGAAAGATAAAATGGAAAAGTGAAATAATACTTCTCACTTATAAAAAAATTACTTGAATCTTTTCCTTTTCGTCTTTTCCGTCTCGCACCCTTCTTTTTTTTCCTGTTACAAATATAAATATAACACATACAAATAATAATAATAATCCTAATTATTTATTTGAAGAAAGTACGATAATATTGTTTTAAATGCCAACAGATGCATTTTACACACCACAATAATAATAATAATATTTTTTAAGGAAATTGTTTTGAAAACACACGTGACCCAAAACATGAGGTCACACAACCAACTTGTGTCATCTCGACACTACTCGTCATCATCCTGCTGTTGTTGCTGATACTGCGGTGGTGGAGGTGGGTACTACTGATAATACTGATCATATTGCGGCTGAGCATAACTAGGTGGGTTGTAAGTTCTCTGCAATGAAACACTATAAACCCCAGCCATATGCTCAAACACTCACTGGTACCTGTCCTAGTGATATGATTGCCTATACCTCATCCTCTCTATAGCTGTTGGGAATTGTGTTTTTCTAACTTAGTACCGTTAGTAATAATAGTTAGTACCGATAGTTATAATTAGTACTGACAGTACAAAGTGTTAAGTACTGATCAGATAGTTAGTACTGTTAGTAGAAATTAGTTAGTACCGTTTAAGAGATATGTATGAGATATTCTAGGAAAAGATATGTATTATCTTTTACGCATTTTGTAAGCCTGTTAGGGTTTATCCTTGGTTTATAAAAGGATCCCTCATGGCATAGTTAGAGAGACGAGTTCAATATATATCTCATACAATCATATCTCATAGTTAGTAATCTGTAATCACTCAAAGCAGATTAATAGAAATCATTATTTAGTTTTTCATTGTTCTTCTTAGTACTTGTGTTAAGATTCCGCATTAGCACATAGTATTCATAGTCAGTGTTTCTATATAGTCAAACTGTATTTATAAAAGTTGGCTATCACCCTTAGTATGCTGCAAAGATCTATTCAGTTAGGGACTCACAATAGCCTCCTGTCGTATCTCCGTACCACCCATCCTATCATACAAGTCCTGCATCAATGCTCTCGAAGGTCTAAGAATACCAACTCTCAGCACACCCGGCCGCGGATCCTCAGGAATAAGTCTACCCTCAAAGTAAATCAACTCTCTTAGTGTAGTCGTGTCCAAGTCTCTATAATAAATAAGAGCACTCAAACTCTTTAGCACCGCATCAGTCAACACCCTCGTTTTCCTAGCAATCTTCGTGATAAACTGTCCACAGCAAATTTGACTCTCCCTTTGAGTACCATCTCTTTTCCTCTTCATCTACCTTGCAATCAACCAAGCCACATTTGCATATCCATTTTGGTGTCTAGCATCAAACATGCTCAATAGCCATAAATCATTCTTCTGAATAGTAGTCCTTTGACATAAGCCATAGGTGATCATCTTGTGAATCACCTTCAAAATTGGGCTCCTGATAGTAAAAGCATGACTCCTAGACAAACCTAAACTTTCCTATCTACTAATGCTTAACCAATACTACTGAGCATTAAAATTATCATCACTACGTAAGCCTCCTTGAAAATACACATCAAATCCACCCTCTTCAAGCTCATCACCATGATACAATCCTAATCTACGAGAAAACTCCAACAAAGTCAAATTGTGAGCACGTCTACCAAGTCTAAACTTGATTATCTTTTTGCTTTGTAATTCATCATCATCACAAACTTCATAAAATTCATAAGTTGAATAAAATTCATCGCAAAGCTCCGTATAAATTGGTTCTTTGATGTTAAAAGCTCTTATACATGCCACATAAGTAAATATTTCCTCATTAGACTCAGCCTCACGCAACCTAATCCTTAACATATCATCAATTTCTCCATCACATTCCATTCCATTGAGTACATCCCAATTCACTACACACGATGAGTAAACATGTCTAGGAAGCAAGTTTGCTAGTTTGGTGTTATACCTAGACTTCGCCTCATTGTTGCAATCTTCCCATAGTAAGAACTCATGATGAACTTGTGGAAGCAATACCTCCTCCACGGTTTCAAATTGTCGAGAGCGTTTGGATCTTGATGATTCGGCTTCAGCATCGTTTCCTCTCATAGTCTATACATAAAAAATAATCAATAATACAATGTATGGTTATGTTAGAACTGATTTGATATAAATGGTCAAGGTTTTGATGGTTTTCCCAATATTCTATGACATTCTGATATAAAATGTGCGGCGCACTCCCCTGAAGTGCGGCGTACTTCATGGGAATTTAACAAAGTGTGGCGGTTTTATCCTAAAACCGGCGTACTTTCTGGACTGGTTAAAACAATTCCAAATTTTATGATTTACCAACAATTTATTTTTAAAGATAAATTCATAATATGAACAATATTTTAGATCTAGCAATATTAAGCATGCATGTTGATAAGTAACTCCTAAATATCATAATTCAATATGTTAATTGTTCATATCTACCACGGATTTAATTTTCCCTAATCTAATTATAAAATACCTAATGAATAAGAAATGGAATAAATTGATAGTAAACAAAATTAGGAATGATATTAACATACCCTATGCATGATCAAGAACTTGATGGATTGATCTTTTTGAAAAGTTTCTTTGCTTTTGTGAGAAACCTGACGGATTTGTGTTAGTGTGTGAGTTTTTATAATGAGTTAAATCGTGTTTTGTAAGTTTTATATAAGAAAACCACCATAAAGTGCGGCGTGCTTCCTCGAAGTGCGGCGTACTTTGCCTATTTATTTTTAGAAATTATATTTTTTAATTATATATATATATATATAGATTATACAAACTTGCTTTGCAAACTTCATAATAATGATAACATAAATTTTCAACCCATCGAACTGACTTAATATTGATATTTATCATAGATTGGACTAATGTCCGTACATTAGATGTAACTGAAGGTAAAGTGCGCCGCACAAACAAAATTGTGCGCCGTACTTGGTCATTTAATTCAGTTGCATTTAACCCGCCATGAAGTACGCCGCACTTGGTATAAGTGCGCCGCACTTTGGCCTTGTTCATTAATTCTTCACTGGATTTTCTTTTAGATTCATCTTTTAACGACCGTTAGTGCATTTAACAGAATATCTTTGCACATTTATTCCTTTTCATCATTCTTGGTCTTGAAACAATTATTACACAACAAACAACCAAACTTTGTAATATTTCATGCGTTAACATATATATTTCACATATTTTTGAGGGATATTTTATGTATATTTAGAGCGTTATCAACATCAAAAAGCATTTATACATAAAACATAAAATCAGAACCTGCGCCATCAGAATCCAAAGCATATCAGGAAGCAATAATGCAACGACAACACGTATTTTTATATGTACGTATAGAATATGGATCGCAAATACGCTTAGACAATAATTTAAATCATGAGTTCGTAATTCCATCTCAGTTATTTAACACATAACAGTCTTACTCAATACATATGGCCACATATCACAATTAGATAATAATCAAAATGATGAATTCGTAGTTCATTTTCAATCATTTAACATATAACATTCTTATCAAATAGTCTTAAGCAGAGCTTATAGACCAATCACATAATAACTTAAACCACAAACTCGTAGTTCCTTCTCAACTACACATAACACAAAAACTAGTGAAACCTACGAAAGAAGCTTTATCACTCTTCAAGATTTACATAGATAGACAATAAAGAACGAAAAATTATGGTAAAAAACTATACCTTATTAATATAGCAATAATGCATATGCAATCAAGAACATGCAAAATACATCAATCTTAATGCCCATAAACCATGGCATCACCCTGCAGCAATGTAACCAAACTACGTCAAAAAAACACAAGAACAATTCCAAACACAACAAGAAATACACTCTATCCCAAAAATTATACACTTAAAAACACAATCAGACTTACAACGTGTCACACCCCGTCTAAGGCGAAAACACGAGGTGCAACGAATAGGATCGTCATAACACATTGATATAAAACACTAGAGAATTCACTAAATGAAAAACAAGCATAAACGTGTCATGAGGAATCCCGACATAAGTAGAGACTTGTATCGTGGACAATCAATATCACGACAACATAGTCACAAAATCTTAATACTCCCACAACCTGGGACAAGTACAAATAAAATCAAACAGACAACATAGACATAAAGATAGAATGCAAGAACACTAGTGATAAGTAACCCATAGGGGTTACGTCCTAAGTCTCTCTAAGCCAAGTGAGGATAGTCTTATTCTTCCTTAGGCAAAGTGAGCTGATTACATGAAAATGAATACTCGAAAAGGTCAACATAATGTTGGTGAGCTTGTAGGTTTAAGTAAAAGACCCACTTGTTGTGCCTATAATTTAAGTAGGACAATAGCGAGAAGATATGCATATATGGCATCCAGTATCATCACATAATAACAAATCACATAATAACAAATCTTATAATAACAAATCACATAATAAAACTCAATAACGTGTGTGTATCCTCCCAAAGGTATATTGGCGCCCTACCCAGATAAAATGGGTGTCTCTTCCCGAGACAATTTACTTCCACAATTTAGGTACTATTCACACAAATAGCAATATAAACTCGCAAAATGTCCAAAAGAATAGTTTAACACAACACAAAATATTTTAAATAACATTTCAGTATCATTTTCCCCCTAGGAAAACATAAGTAAAAGAGGGGCTACGAGGACTCACCTTAAGCGAAGCGGTGAATCGAAATAATTCAACAAGTGAAAGATGAGCTCAAATGTCCTAACGCGGCCTAGTTGGAATAAAATGCGCTTTAAGTGTAAGCCAATGATGGCAAAAAGATGCATATGAAATTTTATAAGTTTCTCATCACCCGAATATGTTTGCGTTTACTATACTAGTGATAATACGATCTCGTAAAACTTACATAGTTTTATTAAGTTTCGACGCTAAAGCAAAAGTCACTATTTTACCGATCTAAAAAATCCCGTTCATTATCCGTTTTCTAAATATTCCCGCTAAATTTATATTTTGCCTAACACGCTAAGTATCTTTCCAAAGTCTAGTTGCTAATTTTATTCGTGATTAATTCATTATTATCATGTTTTACGTCACTAACTTTAATAAATCCTAACTCGCTTACTTAATAATATTTTAGAAAGTTTTCGACGCACATAGTATCACACCCCGCTAGAAGCGAAAATACGGGATGCAACATAATGATTTACATCTCACAAGATACAAGATACACCATACTTTGTTACAAGAAAACTTAGATTTCAACATTTAATGATTTGATCTTAATTGGATAAAACTCTTGTCTTTAGAAACCATCCTGGTAGTAGAGGTATTTAATTTACCATGTACCTTCAATTATAAATCTGTTGATCACACTACCTGAAAATAATACTCAAAAAGGTCAACATAAAGTTGGTGAGCTCGTAGGTTTAGAAGTAAAACCCAGTTGCTGTGCCAGGATTTAAGTAGTGGACAATTGTGCAATATGAAAGCAAAATGCATGCAATAGTGTATTGAATTCTAACAAAGTAATCACATGATATCATAGCATTTGACCAATCAACAATCCATAGTGTTCCTTGCGCTTATTGTCCTCCAAACCTATCGCCTACCAGCTGGAGCTACACAGTCAGCTAAATTGTCCTTGCATAGAGGTTCACATAGAACTTATGCACAAATTGTCCTTGCATAGAGCTCTACTTAGAGCTCATGCACAAATAGTCCTTGCATAGAGGTCTACTTAGAGCTCATGCACAAATAGTTCTCATGACATTCATATAGCAATCATAGGCACATAGCATTGTCCAAAATGAAATTGAAGTTTTGCACAGATGAAAAGCATTAAAATGAGTTTGAGTATCATTTTACCCTAACAAAAAAGAGTTTAAAAAGTGGGGCTATGCGAACTCACCTTAACAAAGATGATAAGTAGCTCAGAGTATGACAGTCAAACAACGGCTTCCAGACACGACCTAGCAATTAGTATGACTTAACTTATGTTTGAAATGTGTACTTAAAAGTGATGCATAGGAGTTTGAAAAATGTTTCGTATTACTGCTTTTAGTAATATTGGTTGCATGATGGTTGGTGATTTAGACACGAAGGAGATGTACCAAGTATGTACTTTAGATGATATGTATACTTATAGTATATAAGGAAATAGACAAGCAAAATAGCAAGATTTAGATGATAGATGCAATTAAATGTGTTTAGGTAAATCTATATGGTAACTCTAATTAACTTATTTAATCGTATTAGTTTAAGAAATGACATGTTTTAATTATACCAAACGATTTGGAGAAGTTTTATAATTTATAAATTATAAAATATATTTTTCGTCTTTTAGTTTTTTATTAAAATAATAATATATTTTTCATCCTTGTTGGATTTCTAAGAAAGTATAAATTTTGCAAAATATTCTAAGTACAATATTTTTATAAAATTTCGGCATGACCCGTTCGTTTATAAAACGTTTTCCAAGGTTTTAAACCTCATTTTCCAAACACTTTTCCCAATTTAATCAAATTCTGACAAAATATCAAAACTTACGCTTTCGTAATGATTTTTCATGATACATTTCTTCAAAAGACTAACTTAGCTATACGAGTGTAAATTGTTTTCAAAACTCCGTTCCAAGTGTTAAAAATGACTAGTTTTTACTTATTGGGCCTTAAAGCCTAATAGTAATCCAACTTGTTATTACTAGTTATAAAACTCGATTTAGGCCCAATACTAAAGCCCATTTAGAAAATAAGTCCAACAAGTAATCCAACTAATATAGCCGAGGCCTACAGACCAAAACTAAGCCATAACTTGGGCTTAGCTTATTGGGCCGTGACCTAGTAAGCCCTAAATAAGCTATCCTTAGCTTATTTTCAAGTCGTTACGCTATGTGGGTTTCTTAAATACTAAATAAGCTATGGCATAAACCCTGAAAATAATCCGGACCACAATAAGGTCCACAATAAGCCGTGGCTTATTGGGCCTTATTGGGCCGTGAGTCTCATAAGCTCAAAACAAGTATGTTTAGCTTATTACTAAGCTAATAACTACGTAGTACCTTTAGATATCAAAATAAGTTATTAAAATAAGTACTACAATATGCCAATAGAAGGTAAATAACCATAAACACTTCCTTTTTTATTCTTGAGGCTTTCGAACCTAATAAGCCCTAAGCCAAATAAGCTACGTTCTATAATAAGCAAATAATGTCGCTTCACCAACGCAACCACTTTATCATAATGACCAACCTTTGTTTCCCTCTCTTTTTAGTTCGAACCCTAAACGCACCCTATATGGGGGTTCGTACAATTTTCATGTTGGATTTTTAGAAAACGCATCGTACAACTAACATCTATGCATCCTTAGACATTCAAAAGTACAAGTTAAATTAAAATTTGAAGACTTACAAAATAAGGGTTTGAAGACGAGATCGACATGAAACCAAACAACCCAAACGTTGTTTTTTTATACCCACTCCTATTAAAATCAACCAGGTACGCTTAAACATTCATGTTTTTTTATCAAAGTTGGAAAATATATGGATTTATATGTGTATGTATATTCGGACGAGGGCAAGATAGGAAGAGAGGAGAGAAATAAATTTTGTGTGTGTGTTGTGTGTGTAAGGAATGAAGGAAATAGCATAATATCTAGCAAGGATTGAACATGAATGTTAAATTATGCCTCCTTGTCCCCTAAGGGTGTTCGACCAGTTCTAGAATCCTAGGGGGATCCTAGGTGCCTTCCGACACTTGTCGGTTTCAATAACGCTCCTAACTCGTGATTTAAAATGTGACCCAAAGCTTTCTAGTATTTTTAATGAATTCAAAATTACATTTACATAAACTTGGAATATTCATACGACATGTTTCATAGTTAAATTGACTTAGATTAAGTATATACCATTTATGTACGTGTCAGACGCGTTATTTGACATTCTAAGCCGATTGCGGGACAAACCTCCCTGAAAGTGATCAATTAAGATTGTAATCCTCCAAAAAGGGTTAATATACGAAATAAAGAACTTTATTGACTAAGATCATATTCATTGACTACCATAAACACCAGAAATTTAACTTGTGCTAATGCTAAAGAGATGTGGGTATTTGAATTTCATCTGATCCTCACGTTCCTAAGTGAACTCATGTCCTCGTTTCAAATTCCATCGAACCTTAATGATGGCAATTCTACTCCGCTTCAGTTTCTTAAACTCACGCTCTAAGATTTATACTGGCTCTTCCACGAAGTTCAACTTGGATCTCTTCCAAAGGTATCTGTAAAGTTAGATCAGCCAAACACTTCTTGAGGTTCGACACGTGAAACGTGTCATGAACACCATTTAATTCCTAAGGTAATCTTAATCTATATGCTACTGGACCGATCCTCTCACTAATCTTAAATGGTCCAACAAACCTAGGTGCTAGCTTGCCTTTCTTCCTAAATTGTACAACACCTTTCCAAGGTGACACTTTAAGTAAGACATGATCACCTACACTAAATTCCAAAGGTTTCCTACGTTTGTCAGCATAGCTCTTTTGGCTATCACGTGCAGCCTTAAGTCTATCCTTGATTTGTGAGTTCTTCTCAGTGGTTTCGTGCACAATCTCTGGTCCTATCAATTGTCCTTCTCCTACTTCTGCCCATAGGATTGGTGAACGACACTTCCTTCCATACAAAGCTTCGAATGGTGGACATCTCACATTAGAATGGTAACTATTATTGTAAGAGAATTCAACCAATAGAAGATAAACGTCCCAATTTCCTTCGAAGTCCATGATGCATGCCTTGAGCATGTCTTCTAGAGTTTGAATTGTACGCTCGCTTTGACCATCAGTCTGTGGATGGTAAATCGTACTCATGTCCAATCGGGTTCCTAATGCCTCTTTCATTGACTGCCAGAATCGTGACGTAAAGTGACTATCACAGTCGGATATGATCGAAATTGGCACACCATGCCTTGTAATGATTTCATTAAGGTAAAGTAGAGCTAAACTATCTATCTTAAAGTCCTCACAAATGGGTTGAAAATGAGCAGACTTAGTCAAT